>UZAN01049111.1:0-15739 GCA_900618425.1 Echinostoma caproni | reverse complement strand
AAAAGCGACCACGAAGTGATTTACTTTAGACTAACGGTTAGCTATCGTAGACACAGACCCACGCTCATCCGGCTCTATGGGCGCATAAACGTTCCAGAGTTGGTACAGACTGCAAATATCATCAACTGGTACCCGACGTCCCAGGAGTGTACTGTGCAAGATGGATAGGACGTACTTAAAAGAGGTTTAACTAACCTCCCAGAAAGGTTCGCGCCACTGAGGGAAGGACGAACCAGACATTGACCAATATGGTGGAAATCCGGGATAGGGAGGGCGCGGGAAATTCGCAGACAATACTGGGATCGCTTTAAGCTTTACGACACTCAACAAGCCTGGAGTGACTACAAGCGAGCGCGAAACAGATGTCAAGACCTCCAAAGGCGTGCCAAATAAGACTTCGAGTTTAATTTCAAAAATAATCCCAAAAGCTTCTATGCGTACGTGCAAGCCAACGCACGCCCACGGGAGAGTGTAGGAGCACTAGCTGTCTGATGGAGGCATAGCTACATGTAATCGCGATAAAGCGGGAACCCTCCTTAAGTTCTTCAAGAGTGTGTACAGGACCCCATTCGACTATGATAACCTGGGTTTAACATGATCAGCTGATACGTCAGAGTTTGCCGATATTGTCGTCTGTGAAAACAGATGTACATCGAGAAATCCAGACGCTGAACAAGCACAAGTCAGCAGGTCCGGATGGAATCCATCCAGCCATAGTGCAGCCGCTAGCCGGGGTGCTAGCCGGGCTGCTGACTGTAATGTTTAGGGAATCAGTGCAAAGTGCTGCGCTACCCCGGGACTGGCGTACAGCTACCGTAGTAGAACTGCACAAGGCTGGACCGAAATATAAAGCAGAAAACTACAGACCCGTTAGGCTAACGTCAGTGTTGTGTAAGTGCCTGGAGAGACTAACCAGAAGGCAGATTTACCTACATCTGGCTAGCAATCGACTCCTGTCACCGGCACAACATGGCTTTGTGCAACGTACATCATGTCTTACGAACCTGCTTGTATCCCTAAACGAAGTCATTCAACATATGGATGAGGATAAAAATGTAGAAGTCTGTTACTTAGACTTCAGTAAAGCATTTAACTCTGTCAGCCATAGATTGTTGGACTTCAAAGTTCGGAGCCTAGGCATAACAGGTAGAGCCAGGGACTGGATTGTAGCCTTTTTGAACAACCGCACCTTCCGGGTCAAGGTGGGTGATTACATTTCTAACCATGAGTTGGTTACGAGTGGAGTTCCCCAGGGCTCAGTGCTAGGCCCCTTACTTTTTCTCATATTCATCAACGATCTGGCACAGGCTCTTCAAAATTCGTGCTTCATGTTTGCTGATGATGCCAAAATGACAGGGTTAAACCTGCAAAGGGACCAAGACGTAGTCCATCGATGGTCAGTCAAGTGGGACCTACCTTTGAATCTAAACAAGCGTCGGTTCTTAACAACGAGAGTGGGGGCATACTCGTTGAATGGAGCTCCCATGCAGCAGGCCCCGCAGATTAGGGACCTAGGGGTTCTTATGACCCAGGATTTTAAACCATCAGCCCAGTGTTCGAAGGCTGCAAATCAGGCTAGGGGACAGCTGTTCAGGCTGTGTGCTACAGTAACATGCAGACGGCCTGAGGTGTTTCTCCTCCTGTATAAGTCGATTGTTCGCCCACATATGTAATATTGTGTGCAGGCATGGGCACTGTATTATAGGAGGGATGTATCTTGTTTAGAAAAAGTACAGCGCCTAGCTACCCGAATGGTGGCTGGGCAAAAGGGGATGAGCTATGAGCAGCGGTTGAGAGATCTCTTTTCGCTGGAGCGTAGAAGAGTGAGGGCAGATCTGATAGAGACTTTCAAAATTGTAAGAAGTCTATCGGGACTCAACCTAGACGACTTGTTTACGATTTCTCGTGCTCAGAACACGAGAGGTCATGGCTATAAACTTCAGCAGAACCACACCAGGTTGGAAGTACGGGCAAACTTCTCCGCACACAGGGTCATGCCCACGTGGAACAGGTTACCTGCAGAAGTGGTCAACTGCATGAATGTGAACGCCGTCAGGATGGCCCTGGATGCATGTTGGTCAGCAACGTTCACCGAAGTTAGTATTTAGAGTGGGAACATAGGGAATGAATTCTACTTTAGCCGAAAGCTTTGAAATGGTGCGAACTCGGGCTTGACTGTTAGAATTATTCTAAAACTGACTGTCCTTTCACATGTGATCTATGTGTACGAACGCATGTGTACTTAAGGTCTCTAACCGATGAGGAGATATTCTTGCTTGGTTTCCTCCCTTTCAGCATACCCCCAAGGAGTAAACGTTCTGGCAACGGGGTTAAATTGAGAGGATCACAAACACGCNNNGCCACTCCCATCCGCCGGCAACACAACGAACTGGACGCTCGATTGGCAAGAGCCATATTCATCCTGTGAAAACTGAACTGAACTGAACAACGTGGGAGTAAAAGCTATAATTAATTCATTTTATTGATTTCTTACCACAGATATAAAATGCACGATTTTCGATACTAAATTTAAACGTGATTCCAGTTCCATGTGATGCTTTTGAGATTGTGATTGCGTGACGTCAGACTCAGAAATTAGTGTGCAAACTAATCCAAAAAATATATCAAAAAATGAGCACCTCACAGAAGCAAATTACTCATGACTCTTTCACGTTACTTATTACGTCGGAGTTTTTATCTGACGATAAACTCCACTGGACTGGCTTTTGGAAGCCCGACTCTGTGTTTAAGGCCGAGTTTTCACCACCAGTTTTGAGTTTAGGTTGTCAGAACAATAGAAAATTTAATTTTCAGAAAGTGTCTTAAATCTTTCGAGTACTTGAATGTCCGTTTTAGTCACACCTCTTCTTACCTAATAATACGTTGATGTCCCATCAATTATGTCAGCTTATCTGTCCATTTTGTCATACCCTTCTCCACACGACAGACGGAAGGCAAATACTGTCTGGTTTGTGCATCTAGGATAAAGCGTTGTTCGCAAGACAAACATTGTATCTGATAAGAAAAACGAGACTAAATGTTCGGGTTCCGAGCCACTCATTCACTATCTCGTACTCTTTACCCTAGGGACTTATTGCGTATCTGGATGAAAACGTGTTTAAAGGAAAGCATACACGAAGTAAAGGAGATTAGGTGTGCCAAAGTTTGAAATAGGATGCGATTAAATGAATTAACTTGCAGTTAATGCAGGATCAAATAAGGTTATAAATCCCCTCAGGTCTTTGAATTAGCATGGGAATCAAAAAGCACGTTTACTTTAGTGTATGAAGTTGTAAATCACGTGATTCCATTACACATTGTATTAATTAAGTGATCAAATAAAGAGGTGTAAAATGTTGTTGCTGGCATGCTCTGGGTTACAAGCATATTAGTGCGTACCCTTCAGCTGCCTTAATTTGATTATTCTGAGCTTAAATAGTTAGTGAAGTTACTTCATAACGTGAACGGCAAGCTCACATACCTGAGAACAGAGTTTGTGCGGACCTAATACGAGTGCAAACGTCTGTGAGTGAACTTTCCCGACATTTTTAAAACGCACTAGCGATGATTTAATCTACTTTAACTAGAACTTGATCGTGATACTTTTAACCGAGGGTTGGTTATGGTTGAACTAAGTATATTAATTTTTTGTCGGTAAACCTAAAATGCGAGAGATAAATTCGAGGGTTGATGACTTTGATTATGTGTCAAGAGTAAATGGGAAAAGATCATATCCATGAGGTACGCAAGGCAGGTAGCATATTCAATAGATTTCTCAAGAAATAATGAAAACATCAGAGCGTTTTCACTTAGATGGTTGAATAGTTTAACCGCATGAGATAAAGACGATGGCAGTGAGTTTTCATCAGGATGTGGATATTTTACATGCTGTCTCTAACCTCACCGATTCTTGTCTTTTCTTTATAATTAGAACAACCTAAAAAATATTTGCTCATGTTGTAAACTTTATGAATAGATGGAAACATTACATCCTGTAGTTAAGTCGAATCTTTGCTTGCTGTCACTGTTTGCAGAAATCCACTAAACGAGTTAACCAAGGAACAAAATGCTGCTTAGAGATGAGTTCGTTCGAACCACTTCTGAATTTATTTAACCCAAAAATATGAAAACACTAGTGGCGTTCATATTTTATTATCTGTTTCAGCCATAACTAGGTTTATCCAATTAGCGAATAACAACAATGGTGAAACAAAACCAATGGGATGCGTTGATGTATTTCTGGACGGTTTTCTCTGTTCTTGGTTTCTGAAATCAATGAATCATACAGAAAGCCTTTTCTCTTTACAAAAATGGATACGTTTGGACTCATACGTTCAATTCTTTAGTAATAAGAGAAGCTAAAATCTGCGCGATAAACCCTTTTAATTTCAATCTCTCGATGAAAACAAAGTAAAATCATTTGCGGTATTTTACAGGATTTGTTTTGTCAAATTTGGGGTTACCTGCAAATTCCATCATTTTTACGGAATAGTTCAACCACCCATTTATTTTCGTTCACCACGATATCAACTTACTTGGGTTGAATCGCTAGTTTGCAGTAGTAAATTGAATAAATCGGATTATGCATCAATAAGTGCACACAGGCTTCTAACCCAGACGGTCAAATTATCGTGGACTGATGTTGAACTGAATTTTCCCCATAATTATGTCTGCTAATCCATTATTTTTTTCTGGCAAAACCATCTCGTAGATTTATTCAAGGTTCATTTTCTCAAAGTACATGTCTTCTATTTGCTTAGTGGTCTTTTTGTGATACGTAAATGTGGGATGCCCACGGCAATGCCACAAAAAATGTGACGCTGTTAGTGAGCAGTAAGCAGTCCATCTAGGTGGTAAACTTCCTCCAATGTTCACATGTTGCGTCTTGAATGAGTTCTGGTTTGATAAATGTATTTGTCTGAAAACATCCGTTGATAGGGAGTGAACCACTTGTGCTTTTGCGTGCGCGTTTATCACTTTCACATTCTGGCGGAACAATTGTAAGTGTGGGACGACGGGCTTGCTCACATTTCTCACGAACTGTCTAAGTGTTAGCTACATGAATTTACCGGTTAATGTTTTTCATTCTGTGCACAATATTCATGATGCTGCTTAACGGATAAGTAAAAACATTTTACGGATAAATCCTTTGTCTGGTTTCTGCCACACACCTCATCTTAACCAGTAGGGTGAAATTTATACTCGGAGCAACCTGTATCTGATCAGTTCTACGTATTCAATGGTCCTACTATTTGAAGGTTTTTATCACATGAACTTCAGGTCACTCTAGCAGTCAATTTTACCGTTAAAACACAGCGATTTTCCTCAGTTGGCAGCTAATACCTTTATTTCCGCTCTGTGTGGTGTGGAATGTAGCTTCGGTCAGAGGTTCAAAATATACGCGAATACCAACTTGAAAACAACATACGAAGATTGCCCTTGGGGAGAAATAAACTGTCAAGGAAGGGGCCTCATATGGAATATAGAACAATTGTACAACGCTATCTGGCATCTGTTAACTAACTGGCATTTAATAACCTGATGGCATTATCCTTTGTTTTACTCCTGTTTATATTAATTCATATAAGGCTTGTATCAAAATCATGGTATCTAATCAACTAAAGCTTATTTGCTCAAAAGAAAGCACTACAGTGTATTTGATAGATTTTAGAATATAAATAGAAGACCTTTCGAAAATAGCACCACATTTGTAGACATATTAATTTAGTAAAACGTGGTTAATTTAAAAATTATTGTAGTTTGGGAAGGTCGCCGACTGAGAAATTTTTATTTATCCTTTTACTCAAGGTAATTCTTCACCTTCTGTTGGCTTGTACATTGCACTGTTAGACATATGTGAATTCACAACTGATATCATTGTAAAGCTGGAAGGAACTATAGACTAATACGTACAAACTGTTCATTGTATTTTCCAACTAATTTATAGAATTTCCTCACCGGAAAGCTTTTAAATCAATACTTTAATACAACTAATTTGAACTGAAACTTTTATTGTGATGTTTTTTAATCTACCAGAAACATTACTATAGTGTCGTGTACCATTTCATCGTGATAAAACGCTTCCTTCTTTTTTAATTTCAGTTTCTTTTTCTCAAATGGTCACATTATCTTTTTTACAATCTCTTAATCATTCGTTTTTTAACAGTAAAACACCCATTTATACTCTGAGGACTTTCCCAGTGATCCTGTGATGAACCACATGCATTTGGGACCAATGAAACCCATGCCAATACCTAAATACCTATCGTGGCTGGAAAGCGTTTTTATCCTTGTATTACAATGAGAACAGTTGCAGTTGTCATAGTTATCTGTGAACAAACATTTGAGTTGAAAGCCTCTGGCTACTGGACTTTTCCCAATTCGAACGTAACACTTCCATCTGTCAAACAATCTGACAATGTCTAATTTGAAAATTATCCCGAATGTTTATGAAAACCCTTACAACATCCAAACCCAGATATAAGNTCACTGAGACTCTATCAACCCGGTTTCTCTCTCCGCCCTTGGAAAAAGCCCCTTTAGAAGAATGCTGACAGTAGAACATTAAAGGCTGTTCTTTGGAGAGGTGTTTTTTGGTCCTTGGCTAAGGCACTATGAAGGAACAATATCAACAATTTGTGTCATTTACTTTCCTTGCAATCAAACATGTGAGTCGTTTTAGGAATTTATCTTAAAAACGTTAAAATTACAATGTTATTAGATTGTTTACTATTTTTTATGCCAAACAATTCTTTATTTTGACATAACTGTTTGCTCTGAGAAGAGAAAACACATTTTCAACAACTTCCAGGTGGTAGTCAGAGCCAGGTGTCCAAACAAAGGCTTTTCAGAGTCTCGCATCCTTTGGGATCCAAATATGTTATCCTTAAGCTACAGATGAAAACAGACTCATAGAGGATGAACTGCGAACTAAATCAATAGAATTGATAATGTTAAGTAGTTCCGATAAATCCTAATTATTTTCCACGTAACTACTTGATTTGTTCGCAATGCAACAGGTATAAAATCACCGAATGATACAACTGGAAATAAATTTGTTCAGTTTAGTTTTACCAGTGGCTGATTGGCAAAATATGCTATATAATTACTTCTGTCCAAAAAAATGTCATGCATTTTGACCGGTGAGTTAAATGCAGTGTCTTGTTTTTCAGAATTCACAGACCTGAGAATATTCGGTGGATGAAATGAAAATCCCTTTAGGTTTAAGCAATTTCTCTTTTTTCAACATCACAAAATCGATTTGTTTTTTTAGGTAGTGGAATGGATTCTTGTTATGTGCATAGTTGTATTTGTACGCTTCTTGAGTTCATTCTGAAAGACTATGCATCTAAGTTGTTGGTGATATATGAACTTTCCGGGGCAGAATCATGGAAGAACCATAGTAGACTGACTCCGGTATCTGAGGATTGGAACGTTTTCATATGGGTCAACTGAAAAATTAGACGATGATGGCAGCACCGGGTAATTCTGTTGGAGTTTGTTTTCAGTGATTATTAAACAACCTGTGTTGGGGGTAAGTAGTTTGTAGATTTGAGCGAGTGAAGAGCAACATACGTCCCTGTGTGTAGGTATGATGACTTTCCCCTCCATTGACATCTTTTCTAGTCAAACTGCTTCCACTGCGTCGAGACAGTCCTATCCAATATATAATTATATGTGCAAACATAATCAGGCAGCTCAAAGACACCAGACAATATAGATAAGCTCGAGTGTGGTTTGCCCTTCTTTCAGAGATGGTCGATTGTACATCAGTTAATTGCGTTCGTGTTCCATAAAACCGTTAAACTGCACTGGATAGCTGCTTTTCTGGTTCGGGACTCCTTTTCAGTGCTCATGGAGTTGACCTTTGATCATATGGGGTCTAGACTCCTAACACGAAGGTTTACTGTTCAACTACCAACTGGGACACAAACATTACGCACTATAGACTAATTCTAAATTGCTCGAAACAGTTACTCAGTGCTCTTTGTTGGACGTCACAAATGTAACCGTTGCTCTCGGAGCCTTAGAATAGTTGTTATCTGTCCAACACCTATTCCATCCTCCGTTGTGCCGTAAAGAACTTTGGCTCTTATTCTGTTCTCTTTTAGACTTCATTGCTGGAATTTCTTTCAAACATAAAATGAATTTATTGCTTGTGATATCAATGGTAGTCAGGTTCAGTAAAGAGAAATCAAGCAATAACCATGTAGAGCCGGAAGCTGATATGTTTTTGTTTGTGAAAGACAGTTGAAAGTGAGGATTTCTTTTGAACAAAAAGCTGATATTTGTTGATTAGCGATGGGCTTATCTTTTATAATAGTGGCAAAGTTAAGCCACCAATATTTTACATCTCCCATGAGAAACGGATAATGCTGTGTGAATTTCTCTCCCAACGGCATTGATTCGAACCCGTTATCCCATCAGTGAGCTTTCTGGTAATCATTATTCAAAGGACCCGAAAGAAGATGGATTGAGAACATATCCCTATGAATGACTTATTCTGATACCTCCCATTTCTACCCAGTAAAGCAATCAATGAAATACATCGTCATCAATATGCTTTACCGTTTTCTCTAAAAATGCACTAAAATGGAAATTGGAAAATAATTGCTAGAAATCGGTAATTTGTCCTCAGCGCTCACAGTTTGTCAATATATGGGTTTATCTAGCTAATTTCTTCGATAATTCTAATAATTTCACCTGTTTTTCTTGATATCTCGAAAGCCCTTGGGCGAAGATCGGAAAAACGGTGTTAATGGCCAATCAAGGGAATAAACTAGTACGTAATAGTACATACACTGATTCCGGATGGGATCCACGATCTCTTGACCTGTTCCTGGTCAACCTTTGAGTGTCACAAAACCTATTCAAAAGGGTCAGAGAAGCATTTGCTACCGCAATTTTTCCATCCTCAAACAGTATACTCCAATGCGTGCAAAGCTATTAAGTAGTCCAGGAAAATGTACAAGTCAGCGGCAACCACACATAACATTTGGGCGACAGTTTATGCTATAACTATATTTTGGAGAAACGGCAGGACTATTTGACATTATTATTGCTGTGAAATATGAAGGAAAACTATCGGTGAAATGGTTTTCTGGACAGGGAAAACGGAAGTAACAAAGTAGAAATAGAATAGGCTATCAAAATGATGTGTGATTTTTGCAACATTGTTTCACACATGTGAGTAAAAATCACTATAAGTTGTTTATATGACGTGCTGGTAGAAAGGTGTATTTATGGTAGTTATTTAAGATGGAGGAGTTTGCTTCGGACAACCTCGATTGCTGGTAACACATATGAACGTACCTTGGTGTTTCTTATTTACCGCATCTTCAATTCGATATCAAACTTCCTTTTTCAAAGTTTTAGGAATACAAACTAGAGTGTATTTTTATCTTCTCTTTCCCCAGGCAAAACACATTTGGATCAGTTTCCATAGACACACATTATGTGATACTGTTATATATATGACTAAACAAATTACCAATCGTAAGTACAATTGGTAGATCGTTCCGATTATGCTTAATTTCATTCGCTTGCCTTGTTCCGAAATTTTAAAAAGAATTCATTGTAAAAAAGTGATCTTACCGACCATCCAGGTTGATCTGCGCAACCCAAACTTTAATTCTAGGCACAAGCCTTTTTCAACTTGTCATTTACGATATATCAAGGCATTCATCATTACTAAACTAGAATCAAGACAGTTCACATCATCACGGGTGGTGTTGACTTCTCTGTTCTATCGAATAATCAATAATTCGCTCCTTCACCTTTAGCACCGTTAACATTCATTGAATGAAGGACCACTGTGAACGGTTAGGAAAATGTATGCAATAAAAGTGGATATTCCACAGTCAACAAATCCTAGACCTGTTTTTCACTCAATATATATCTCAATCAATTATTTCCTCTAGGTTCAACATATGGGGAATCTTGTAGAATATTTGAGTGTACTCCATCTTTGTGAAAACATACACTTTTGGTGAGTGACGAGTCTAATTAACTGTGGTTTTGTTAGTAACCAAATTTTAGTGTCCAAATTAAATGCAGTCTCTTATCCCATACTTTGGAGTGTACACCGTGCCGATGTGTGGGTAAGATTCGTGTGTTGAAATGAAACCAATCGCAGCCAGTATGCGTTTAGCAATAGGATTACCTGTAACTCAAATCAGAAAAATACTTGAGAAAAAATAAATAGAAAGTTCAACTGTCGGAATAAGTGTGCTTCAGATAGATAGCAGAATAACATGTACATGTTATGTCTGTCCTTGCGAAGGCTTCTCACTTCTTCACTCCAACAGTAAAATTATCTTGAGAGTATGACTCATTCGTTATTTCCATATACACGGACATCTTTTTCTCAGGACTAACTTCATGCTTCAACTTCCAGTGTTTGTGGGACTCTGGTAGAATTCTGTGTGATAACTCATTGGTTTCAACAACAATCATTCTCATTTATTCGCTGAAGCCACAAACATTGGATGCTTTCGTTCATTTAGCGAATCAACAGTCAGGCTCTACGATTAGTCTCACCTTACACCTGCTTGTGAAACTTCAAAATTCTACTGTTTACCATAGTTACATGAAATTTATCTTGTACCGCGTAATTATCCTGTTCTGTTCTTCACGTTAAAGTTAATCTGTTTCTGATCCGACACCCTGGCATTTGTATTTTTGGTGTTGTTCAATGTTGATTATCAATGTAAAAATGCTTCCAAGCAGCTAAATCCGTGTTAACAAGATGCTAAATGTGGTGGTTTTGATTCGTGCTCCTAGCACTGAATCCCCTATCACTCTTCATATTGTGGCCGAGAAAAAAATAATCAATGCATTTGACCCCATCAAAGAAAACATTTCACTTCCTGATCACATGTTTTCCGATTTTTCCATCGATACCCCATTATTCAAAGCAGTTGAAGCGAATTGAGGCTTTTCGAAAAAATAGTTATTTGGTAAATTCAAAATGGAATGCCTTGTTCATGGTTTCTTTGGTTTGCCACAACCTATTAAATAGCTCTCAACTAATTTCTTTTTGGTTCTCACACAACCTATTTAACAGATTTGAAATTTACGTCAGTTGTGAATATAGTTCTTTACCTCAACGGTGATTTGCTGAACGTTTTTCTCGACCAACTGACTACACTGTCAAACGCGATTGGTAGTGCACTAATCTGATGTGCTTGATTAACTGAGTTTGTGATGCATATTTTGTGATTTAAGCGCAAGAAATTTGTGTTTCGTTGTTTTCGTCGTTGTTTGTAGTTCATTCATTAGAATAGGTTTGAAATCGATGCAATAAAGGAAGCGCTTAGTATTTGATCCTCGCTACTTAATCATGCCAAGATCATTTTGGCTGATTGTGGCAGATGAACTGCCGGTGTAAGCAACGCAAATGAGCCATCAATGTTTGTGGAACAGAGAGGATAGAATGTGCAAAATGCATAAACCACCAATGTTCTTTGCACTTCTAACAGTTCATCATTTAATCTGTTCATTATTATCGGTTTAGGTCATTTCAGCTAAGAACCAAAGTGCTCAAATGCATCCAACTGATTACTGTCAAAAATAGAACTATTGCACCTGTAGATGCTAAACCTATTGCAGATGAATGACGACGCGTTCCATGAGGTGGAGCACGAAGTACAGGACAGCCATTTGCATGCTGTTCTGCGGTGTTACTTAGCTTCGTTTGAATAACACCAAATCGATCCATTTGTTGTCATATAGCCATTCTCTTTTTTCTTTTATCTTTTCATTTTACCTCCTTTTATTGAATGCACAAATATACCATTTTTCAGGAAGGAGGAAGCGGCCAACCAAAGGGCTCCCATACAATACACAAATAAAGTCAGGCGGTGGTGGTGGGACTCGAACACTCGTCCTCCGTGGTGATAATTGGTGACGTTACCACCGGGCCACCACCACCCGTCAGTCCACTCACCCTGGCCTCAAGTTGATGCAGTCGAGTGAAGTGATGGCGACTATTGGCATAAGTTATTGCGGTAAATGGAGCAACACACTAGAGGTATTCACTCCGATCAGTTTTCAACCAGAACTTATGCAATTTCTTCGTAAAGTACCATGCCCTTTCCTAGTCAACCAATCCTATGCACTAAATCATACCGTTACAGTAATTTTCATTTTAAAAGTAATGTAGATTTCTGTTATCCCTGAGGGAGAAAAACACAGAGCAAACCTATAAGCTGACATGATCCGTCCTGATTATTGTTTTGAGAATGCTGAACACATCAACGTGTTCTGAACTAACTGATCGAGTTGCTAGGTTAATTGCAGCATCATACATCATATTTTTAATTTTACCGTCGACCTGTGTGTGTGTAGGATCTGTGTGCATTATGGGACAGACGTTTATTGCTTTGATTGCACTCTTCGATTGCTTGACCAGATTCGGTGACCAATGATTCAAACCTTCGTTTATTTGAAATCTAGATTCCTGTCCAACGTCCCTTCAGAATTTTCTTTCTGGTTATTGTACAAATTTTCGATTCTTTAAATCTCACAAACTAATTTTAAAGAAACGGGGATACATTTGCAGCTGCATGTTGCCATTAGGTACCTAGAGTTGTCTTCCACACATCCTCAGGTTTACTTCACATCTATAGAGTTTTAGTTACATTCAAATTTGTTTATGTATTCAAGGTCAGTTTGTTCAAATTCACGCTTCGTCGGATGCAACACTTATTCACCTTTTTTTCTTTTGAATCATGCTTCACGCACCAACAAATGAAGCTCACCTGTTGCTGCGGTTTTTCTATCTTGGTCTGTATACATATCCGATTGGATTGTGATGAACAAAGTTCAGGCGGTTTGCGGCACTCCACGAACGGTTCTGGGATCACGTCTGTATGGCAGCCGTAACTCGAATCCGATCGTCAAAGTAAAACCGGTGATTGCGGACAGGGATCCCGTTTTGGAATGCAAACACCATTTCTTTTCCGGTGTGCATCCCAGCCGATATGAAACACACTTAACCAGACTGTTTTCGAAACAGGCTGACTGGTTCAGAGGGAAGGAATATGCAAATAGCGCAGGATTTTGGGGATTGGTGAGCTTAATACTGTCTAAGGCTCTTTTATTGACTGGTTTAAATGGCTCTCATTTATCAGGTTACCAAATCGCATCAGCGTGTGTAGAGCGTGTGTCTTCCTATTATGCAAAGGAACGTATATATATACACATATATAGTACCATAGTGCTCAAAATTACGGAAGGGAAAATAGAACATTGAAAAATGAAAGTGTGATATGGGTATCATATCTTTGAGTCATTTTTGAAATAAGTAAAAATTATAGAGTAGCAAGCTTGGATTAGCCAATTTGATAACTCAAAGGCACCAGACACTGTGTGATGGACTTGGATGCTGACCGTCAACCGTGTGGCTCAGGGGTGAGGGTTTGAATTCCCAACCTGAAGGTTCGCGGTCCGAGTCCTGATAGGGGAGAAAATGTACGCACTGCTGACGAGTTCCAAACAGGACGAAACAGCTGTCTAGTACTTTTGATCGCTTATGACAAAGATTCCCATCGCAAGTTCAAATTATGTATTTTACTGAGCCTTTGTCATTTTATAACTGATGCACCACCAAACGGCGTCAAAATTCAGAAAGCGTACATTTAATGGTATTTGACCAATAGAACGAAAAACATAAGTGGATAGTTTTATAGGTATGTTGTATCTAATATAGGGCAATAGCATATCCCATCCCGTGAATAAGACTGGAAACACTGCAAGTAGGGAGGAAAAAATGTGATGAAAATCAGATTGTTGCACGAGTTTGATCAATAAATATATATATATAAATATATCAGTGGTTGATAAATGGAGCTGGTTTAACTTGGCTTGGAAACATATCCATAGTGTTGGTCGAGCCGTGAAGATCAACAGATCACCGCCCTTGAGGGCGTGTATTTGAATCCCGCCTAACTTTGCCCGTTCTGTGCTGTATTTCAACCCTTTAATCGGCTGCTTCCCATTTCCTGAAAATTTTATCATTATATATTTAATATAAGAAATTGAATTTAAGAGAAAAATAGTTTAACCAAAGGGTATATCGACATATGAAAGGCTCTCAAATGGGACCATCTCGGCCTGATAGATGATCCAGTAATGAAACTATTTGAAGCCAAAGCACTGGAAAAATATCGTTGCCCTATCTGGGCTCGATATCTGAATGACACCTTTGTGGTGCTGCCAGCAGCGAAAATCGAAAAGTTCCATGATGTACTGGGCTATGTCAGGTATAGCATTCAGCCACGAGAAGGAAAACGATCTGAGACTCACTTTATCGGACCTCCTCAATAAAGGAAAACCAGACGGAAACACAAGAAATTGATAACTACCCCTCAGGTACTTAACTATGACAGCAAACAATCCACGGGTCACTTCAGAAGCTGTGTGCGCACTTGGTTCCGTCATGCCTACCCATTCCAGAACAAAAGAACTCTGGCATCAAGAATGATTTCATCAGTTCCATGCAAACGGATACTGCAAACGTTTCGTTTAATCATGCCATAAAGCAGAAGAAAACCAAAGGACGAAGAGAAGAAAAGGAACATCCTACTTGTAGACATATATGAGCGTCGATAACCGTAGATTGCATCCTTCGCCTTCTAGGCATCCCCGTCGTTCATAAACCCTCGAAAACACTGCGATCAATGTAGTTCAACGGAAAGGCCATGTAGAAGCATAGACCAATCAGGGATGATAACCACCTTCCATACACAGACTGTGACCCAAGTTACGCAGGAGAGACAGGCAAACAACTATGTACTATTTTTGTGCGATGGGAATGGTTGTGATAAGCAACAAAGAGCACTGGACAGCTGTTTCGTTCTGTTTGGGACCCGTCAGCAGTGCGTACATTTAGTGTCCCTGTCTGGACTCGAACCTCGATTTTTCGGGCTGGTACTTCAAACCCTAACCCTTGGGCTACACGGTCGATGGTTATCACCTTGTGCGAATGGCTCGATCAATTTAGATGGTGAATGTTTGGATTAGCCCATTCGGTTTTTCACAGGCACCAGGCACCGTTGATGATGTTTGATGTGGGTTTCGCTCCTTGGGAGATCGGTAATTCGCACTACTGACGAGTCCCAAACAAAGCGAAACAGCTGTTCAGTGCTCTTGGTTGCATATCACAACCATTTCTATCGCACAAAAATGCAAACAAACAGTGGGGAATTAACGATCTCCCAAGGAGTGAAACCCACATCAAACATCATCAACAGTGCCTGGCGCCTATGAAAAACCGAATGAGCTAATCCAAACATTCACCATCTAAACACACTTGCGCTACGATGAGCTGACCCGAAGTCACACCTTTGAAATCACGGTGCAACGACAGGCCATGAGGTCAGAATAAACGACAAAAAAGTAGTGTAAAGGACAAAAAGGAAGGTGGAACATCTGATTCTTGAGCAGCTTCATTCAACCAACTCAATCAATTAGCACGTCAAATTCGATAAATATTAGGCAAGGACTATACAACCAATGAGGAAGGTAGGCTTGCTGTGCAAATAGGTGCGACACAAATCACAAACGAGGCACAAGCAAACTTAATGTATTGACATATTGCCGTTTTGACAGCCAGCACTGTATCTCTTCAACTTCAAGTGAATCCGTTGTAACTTCAAGTGAATCCAACCAATCGCATTCCATTGAAACCCTACAAGATGATTGGTGTTTTGGCCGTCAAATGTCACCAATTGGACCG
>UZAN01049110.1:0-10436 GCA_900618425.1 Echinostoma caproni | reverse complement strand
GGATCAGACGAAGTATTACTGAATCACGGCTGAAAAAAGCAACCCCTTGCCCACTTAAACGGGTGTACAAGCTATGGGCAGAATAGGACTAACGACAGACAGGACGGCGGAGTACTGCTGCTCGTCAAAACTGCCCTTAACTAAAGCGGAATGCAGCTGGAGTCAGCTACTTTGAATATCCAAGTCACTGTATGCTGTATTCAACTAGGTCGGAAGCAAGTAGTTGTAGCATGCATGCACAGAGCCCTAAATACGACTCCAGAGGAAGAGACGGAGCTGCTTATGATCCTACAAAAAACGCTGGCGGAAAAGCAGTTCCTTCTTATCACTAGCGACTTCAATTTTCCGGAGGTAGCATGGTCAACGGGTTATGCATCTACGGAATCCTAAGGGGCTGCATTCTTGCAATTTCTACAAGAAAGAGCTCTGACACGGCATGTGACAAGATCAATGAGATACCGAGGACAACAGAGACCCTCGCTACTAGACCAAGTTTTCAAAAGGTACTGCTCGGACATAACTAGTTTAAATATGAATGAACCGTTTGGAAAACGTGGCCTAGAAGTTATTCGCTCTAGACTGATGGTTAGCTGTCGTAGACACGGACCTACTCTTATGCGTCTCTATGGTCGCATAAACGTCACAGAGTTAATATAAACTGCAAATACCATCAGCTGGTACCCGACATTCCCAGTGTGCACCGTGCAAGATGGATGAAACCTAGTTAAAGGAGGGTCAACTAGCCTCACAGAAAAGTTCGCACCACTAAGGGGAGGTCGAGCCAGGCATATATTGGAAACCCGGGATAGAGGTGGCGCTGAAAATTCACGGAAAATACTGGGATCGCTTTAGGCTTTTTGGCACTCAACAAGCGTGGAGTGACTACAAGCGGGCGTGCAACAGATATCAATATCTCCAAAGGCGTGCCAAATATGACTTTGAGTTTAACTTAGCGCGATGTGTCAAAAGGAACCTGAAAAGGTTCCATGCGTACGTGCAAGCCAACGCATGCACACGGGAGAGTGTAGGAGCACTAGCTTTACCCGATGTAAGCATAGTAACGTATAACCGCGATAAAGCGGGAAGTCTAATGAAGTACTTCGAAAGCGTTTATAGGACCCCAGCCAACTTTGATATTCGGGGTTTAGCAAGAGCAACTGATACATCAGAGTCCGGCGAAATCGCCATCTGTGAAACAATAATAACGCCTTCGAAATGGTCCTGGACTCATGTTTGTTAGTAACGTTCCCCGAAGTTAGTATTTAGAGTATATTGAGAACTCCAGACGCTCAACAAGAACAAGTCAGCAGGTCCGGATGGAATCAATCCATATATGGTGCAGTCGCTGGTCGGGATGATAGCCGGGCTGCTGACTGTACGTTGTAGGGAATCAGATGCAAACTACTAAGCTATCCTCAAACTGGCGTACAGCTACCGCAGTATCATTGCACAAGGCTGCACCGAAACATTAAACAGAAAACTATAGACCCGTTAGCCTAACGTCAGTATTATGTAAGTGCCTGGGGCCATTGACCAGAAAACAGATTTGCCTACATCTGCCTAGCAATCGACTGCTGACACTGGCACAACATGGCTTGGTGCAAAGAAAACCATGCCTTACGAATCTGCTTGTCTCCGTAGATGAAGTCATTCAACGTATGGATGAGGAGGAAAATGCAGAAGTGTGCTACTTAGACTTCTGTAAGGCATTTGACTCTGTCAGCCATCGATTGTTGGACTTCAAAATCGAGAGCCTAGGCATAACAGGTATAACCAGGGACTGTATTGTAGCCTTTTTGCGTAATATCACCTACCGAGTCAAGTAGGGTGACTACATTTTTAACCATGAACTAGTTAGAACTGGAGTTCTTCGAGGCTCAGTGTAGGCCCCTTACTTTTCTCATATTCATCAATGACTTGGCACAGGATCTTCAAAATCCATGTTTCATGTTTGCTGATGGTGTCAAAATGACAGAGTTAAACCTGTAAAGAGACCCAGACGTACTCCATTGATGGTCGGTCCAGTGTGGCCTACCTTTTATTATAAGCAAGCGCCTGATCTTAGCAACGAGAGCTGGGGTGTACTCATTAAATGGAGCTCCCATGCAGAAGGTCCCGCAGATGAAGGATCTAGGGGTTCTTAATACTTAAGACTTTAAACTCTCAACTCAGTGCTCCTAGGCTGTCAATCAGGCTAGGAGCAGCTGTTCAGGTTATGCGCCGCAGTGACATGCAGAAGGCCTGAGGTTTTCGTTCCACTGTATGAAACGAGTATTTGCCCACATATGGAGTATGGCGGGCAGCAGGGATGAAACATGTATAGAAAGAGTGCAATACCTAACAACCCGATCGGTGATTGAGCAAAAGGGAAAAGCTATTAGCAGTGGTTGAGAGATCTTAATCTCTTTTCACCGGAGCGTAGAGTAGGAGAGATCTGATAGAGACTGAAAATTGTAAGAGGTCTATCGGGACTCAACCTAAATGAATTGTTTACGATTTCTCGTGCTCAAAACACGAGAGGTCATGGCTACGAACTTCAACAAAACCACGCCAGATTGGAAGCACGGGCCAACTTCTTCGCACACAGGGTCATACATATGTGGTACAGGTTGCCCGCAGAAGTGGACAGCTGCGCCAATAATAACGCCTTCGAAATGGCCCTGGACGCATGTTTGTTAGCAGCGTTCCCCAAAGTTAGTATTTAGAGTATTTGTATTTGAATTTGAATTTGTATATGTATTTGTATTACTTTTGCTGAGATATGCTGATATTCAGAAAGTAACGGACTAAATGATCACATTGAAAACGTAGTCGAAACAAGTGACTGATTGTTCCTTTCCAATATAGGTACACCGGCCAGAAGCCGCCTTCTTTTACCACGTTGCATACGTCGACTTCTCGACTTACGGAACGTAATCTTTGCAAGGCGAATAAATTCAAATAGATCAGAAATTTATTTAAGAGTAAGATTAGGTAGTTCTTCAATCGGCAACAAAAGACATCTTGATCAGTGCAAGAAGAAACCCCTCCTGTCTCTCTAAACTACTTCGTCATAAAATATAACTCAGTTCCATTACACTATCTCTGAAGCTCTCTGACGGCTCCCCAGTCGCCTCACCTGACAAGATAGCGGATTCCTTCCGAACTCGCTTTCAAGATATTTTCAATTTCATTCTACCTGGTTTCTTCCCTTCCCGACAGCCTAAGTCAGCCTCTCCTAAGCACTTCATTGTGAAGACCTGATAAGTAGTAATAATATAATCATTATCGTTATAATTTCACGAATCTCCCTGAAGCATGAACAAGCATCCCAGATCCCTCATCTGCCTTGTTTGAGTTATTCCATGAGGTTTATCCAGGTTCAGTAGCCTATTAGTTGAGGGTGGTTGGCCTTCACGGACAAAAAGCTTCCTGCACTTATTGGTGTTCAGTGATAGCTCTCATTTTTTCGCCTAGTTTCTCAAACGATCTAGGTCTTGTTGCGTTCGCGCTGAGGTGGGGTTTCCAACCAGCATCGCCTCCAAGTGGTGGGCATTGATGGTAATAACTCTCAACCTCAGTTTGCCAGCGGTGTTATTCAAGGAAGCGCGCTTGGCCCTCTTTTATTTCTAATGTATGTTAACGATGTCTCCTCCATAATAAGCCACAAAACTCCATTCCCGTTTGCTGATGACATAAAATTTGTCTAAGACTTCAGGTAGAATGAAACAAATGACGTCATACACGAAATCCAAGAGGAGATGCACAGTCCGAACAAGGGTGTACGGCTTGGAAGATGGATTTTTATGCTAATAAATGCACCTTTATGACTATGCAGCGCAAAATCTCGCCGAAATCGTTCCTTCTTCATGGCTCACCCATTATTACCAACCCATGCATAAATGACCTCGGCCTGCATTATTCATCGTCCCTCAACGTCTCTGAGCTTATCTCCCTCCAGTTATCCAAGGCACGGAAANCGGAAAACCATCGGCTTTCTCACCAAGTCTCTTATCCTACGCGAGGCTGAACTACTATCTTACCTGTCATTCGTAAGACACTCTCTCAAACACTGCTCAATGATTTTTACAAATATCAGTAAAACTGATAGGTCAACGTCGGAAAATGTCAAACTCACATTCATCAAACAATTTCTAGGCATTTCGACTCATTGGAGTTACCAGAAACGCTGCGCCGTACTCAAACTCGACCCCCTGTGGCTTTGGCGCATGAGACTTAATCTTTACTTCTTCAACCGATCCATGTGCTGCACATCGTCTCCCTCTGATTTCCCACGCCTATACACATGTATGACTTACTTCCTCGGCTAAATAAACACGCGCCTCATTTCCCCGAAATCTAGAGGAGCACTCATATCTAAGTTCATTTTCATAAAATTCGCTTAACTGTGAAACAGATTACCCTCTCTTGTACTCAATTGTACCTCGTGCTTCCAATTCAAAGCACTATTTTGCCGTTACCCCAACATCGAGAACGCCACAACTCTGAGCGGCAATAGCCGTCACATCTCAAGTGCTTTTGAAAATGTTCCCAATTATTAGCTGTGAAACATAGTAGCGATATTATGATTGCAACTGCAACTCAATTCCTTCAACAACAGGGGCGTTGAGCGCGAATAACAATGTCACATGCAAACAGGCAGCAGCCAACCTCCGAGTTACATGCTGACCAGGCAGTTGTGTTCACTTTCTCAAACAAAATCTAATCAGTACACGGGCCGAGCTGCAAAGCTGGATATGCGAAAAATGACATTTTGCGGTACATATTTATACAAGTTTTGTGACCTCTTATTCCTAAATATATCTTTGCCCACCATGACCGTTCGTCTCCTTTATCCTTCCTTCGTGGTACACGCCAACCAGGCAGCAGTGTGCACTGCATAACCAATAATCCATTAGGTCACCAGTCGACTTTCGTAGGGAGATCTGTGTAAAACAACATATTTCGGGTAATATTATAGATGATTGTGTCTGATTACACTCACTTAGTGGTTTTTTGCTTCTGCTGTATTCCACCCGATCTCCTGTTCAGCGTCTTTTAAAAAATTCTCTATAAATGGAACTTCTCTTTGACCACGCAATTGGATTTCAGAAATGAATGTGGTTACCCACTTTGTAATCGAAATTTAACTTTACTCTAGGGCCTCGATTAGAAACAACTTATTTATTTTTGTGTACTCCAAGCTATGGAACAAACCTTGGAGTGACATCCAATCCTCTCCATCTATTCATCTTTTCAAAGCTGCAATAAATAAATTACTCACGGTCCAAACCATAATCCAACTCAATTTTGACTGTAGAAGACGCTTTTTCATTGGGGCTGCAGTTTTCAAACCGCATAAATCATTGTGGCATTTCCATTTTCAATTAGACGCGCTATGTTTCCTTCCAAACAACAGATTTTGCACCAAATCATAGGCTCATGCTTAGCCACCGACCCACCGACAGTTCTTTAACTTCGATGAAATTCTCTCCTGCTCGTCCATTTCAAATAAAGCACCTTCCGCCTCCTCTTATCAACTAACCCATTTTGTCGTCATTAAGACAACTTAGAATCTGTATTTTCATCTTTATTTCAGTTTAGCTCTACGGACCTTGTTTAGGCATGTCTATTCAAATGGTGTCGGTTGTGCCTGGCCAGAAATATCCTTCGAAGAACTTTGCTTCTTCTTAACTGAACTCCATCTGAACACCTAATTCTCTCCTGCTTCCCCTATAGCCCAATGACTGTTCTTAAACCTCATTCGTTTCTTTTCACCGCCTTCTCTTTTCAGTTTAGCGACCTCCGCCTACCCTTACCAAGGAAGCGCTTTTTCGTCAAACTCTGAACAAAAATGTGTTCTGTTATCGATATTCCAGTAAAGATTCACGGGAACCGTTAAAATGGGGTCGGTGCTAGTTAGAAACAAATGTCCTTCGTAGCAACTTGTTTCTTCTCTTAAACTAACCTGTCCACCATCTTATCCTCTCCTGCTTCGGTTCTTACCTGCTAAATGTTTTCAAACTTCAGTCAGGTTATCTCTTGCTCTTCTATTTTCACCTTTGCCTCCTCTACATCTTTTCTTCGACGTATCTGTTTTGACGTCATAGAGCCAACTCAGGATCATTGCTTCCGTTTCTATTTTTATTGCACGGTCTCTCTAGTGGCAATTGATCGAGGACATTTAATTGGTTCAACTAAATCTTTCGATTCCCTGACCGTCCTAAACTTCCAGCATTAGGTTGAACATGTATGCCTTCCGTCTACCCCCCTTCTCTCCTCAGCTAGGAGCCTACCTAGACTGTTTACCATTTTCGGCTTTCTTTCCAGAGATCCGCAGATGTCAGAATAACGGCGACTTCCGTCGCATCGGACCGATATCCAACGGTGAAGAAAACCGAAGTATAATCGAGAAACCAAAAGCCTAATCCTATGAAATCACATATTCACTGGACCGTTTCACTAAACAAGCTCAATGTGAGTCTGCAGGCACACACAGCGACCCCATGCGCCGTNNNGGTTTTTGCTCGATGATAGGAGACCTGACAAGGTCTGAAACCACTTTTTCCGGTGTTGACCCGATTACCCTCGCCCAAAATGTGATATCACTCCAAAGCTAGTCGCACTGGCATGACTTTATATAACTGTATTTTTAAAACACAAATCTCCCAGCATATACATAAACAAAACAGTTTAAAAAACTCCATCCATTCAGGCTTGGTCTCTGTCCACCTCCATGCGCCGAACGTTTAAAATTCTTTACCGTGTCCGATACTTTCCGTTTTCATTTCTCGTCCCTCATTGAACTCAATCCTGAATAACATAATTCATTGATATGTGCACACATTATCTACGGAACTGGAAACTGTCAGAAATGTGCTACTTTGCTCACTTTCTCCTTTATCAATTCCCGAATCAACCAAATGTCCATTGACCGTTTTGTGGTTATCTTTGTTTGTCGCGCGCAAACATAAACGCGTTCCACTGTTTTTTAACCCCACTAACTCTGTCAACCCGAATGTTCAACCATTTATTGTAAGAAATGATCGTGCACCCCAGGAGGCTTCACGACTTTCGTCGTGAAATATACCATTGTTTTGTGTACTCCTCGCGTGACTATCAAGAGTGACATTTGCATTCCAGATTCGGTTGGCTTGAGCCTGACGAAGGCTTGGGTTCTACACCCACAATAGACAATTTGGCGCCAGCAATGGTCCTTGGGAGCGGTTGTATCCACCGTTTTGACTACATGCGTCCACATTCCGGACCCGGATGGAAAACATTCCCCTGCCACACTTATAATCTGTTTTAAGTTTAGGTGTCTGACGTGTAGTCAGTCCCACATCAAAGCGACCAACGCTCAAATAACCCAAATCGTTTCTTTGCTGTTTGAATCCCCTGAAGCCATCAAATGGGGCCTCACAGAAGTCAGCTATATCACAACGTATAGTGAAAAACTTGTACATTGACAAATGCTCCAGCTCGCAGACATGTTCGTCCAAATTCATTCTTTTGACTGTTTCCAGTTTCCCCATCCCTGGGACCATCGACTGTATCTCCTTATTTTTTTCCTTGATTATCACATGACCAAACAGCTTACCGCTCATGTATAAATCGATTCCTATTCTGCTCTGTTTCCGCTGTCACTCTCACATAAGGCATACCGCTATCACCACCATATCTTTCTGTAACTTTGTGCGCTTTGTGTTCCAATGCATCACAGCGTTCGAACCACTTAACTACTCCTTCCACCCTGTACACTAAGATATTCAATGTTTTGAGCTCTTTTTGTACATAGTGTTGTGTTGTACATATGATCATGCCTATGCATACTTCACAGGGTTTCGTGGAATAAACCTTTGTTATTTTTCATATTATTATTATTAGAAAGATAAGCAAACAAACTTGGTATCGCAAGAGACGTCAAACTGAACCGAAAAGGTCAATTTGGGTACGTACAACCAAGATTTGCTACAAGAAGGGATATAGGCAACGTATTACGAGTGCAAGGCAAACTGCTCACCACAGATGAGTACATCGCGAACGCCTTTTTCACCCACTTCTTGAGCGCACACATAACCCATAGTAACCTAAATCAGACCACCAATAACCATGATATGCCTGAGGTCTTCAATACCCCAGAGGACGTAGATAGGGTGTTGACAAATCTCAAACCAAACAAATCCTCCGGTTCCGATGATGTCCATCCTTACATCATCAGACACCTCACATCTTTACTAAACACCGAACTAGCTACCCTATTCAGTGTCACTCTTTTTGAGCACCATAGCTTCAGACTGAAAGACGATCATCATAAAAGCCGTTTTCAAAAACGGGGATATGCTCCTTCAGTTCAACATGGGCTTTTTCGGTGACGCACAGCACGGATTAAAAAGGTCAAATTCTGCCTCTCGAATCTCTTCACCTTCCTGGACGTTATCACGGACAGACTGAACAGAGGCATTTAAGTCGAAGTATGCTATTTAGATTTCCAAAAAGCCTTCGACTCCGTGATCCACCGACTACTGAGATTCAAACTTTGAAAAATAGAAATCTCCAAGGCCATATGCGACTGGATAGAAAATCTCCTCCCCTCACCGTCAAAGTCCGAGAGGCACACTCGGACACTGGTTCCCCTACGAGCGGAGTGCCCCAATGTTGCATACTTGCGCCTCCACTCTTTGTCGTCTTCATGAAAGATATCGCCGAAGGCCTTGAAAATCCCTGTTTTCTCTATGCTGAAGACGTTAAGTTAATGGGAAATAGTAGTCAACTAGACACTATTCAAGCTGACATGGACAAAATGTGATTGGTCAGCCAAATGGGATCTACCGCTCAACGCGCTGGAGAGCCACATGCTTCCAGGCGACGCAGGTCCCTCAATCTTCGTCCCCAACCAGCTTGGGATTTCGTAACCCTACCGTTGAAGAACAATATGGCTGACCTGGGGGTTGGAGTAACATGCAGGTTCACCCCATCTGCAGCATGCGATGCAGCAGCTGTAAAGGCTCGTAAAGCATTATTCTGTCTTAAAACCGCCATAACGAACAGAAGCGCCGAAGTCTTCATCCAGTTATATGCAGCCAACTACACCTTGAATACTAAGTTCAACCGTGGCCTCCATTTCTCCGTAAGGATAGCCGGATACTAAAGCAAGTTCAAAAGTTCGCTATCAGAATGGTATGGGGAATGAAGCAGCAGAGAAAGGCTCCTAGCAATGAACCTCTTCTCCCTCGACAGACGCAAACTACGAGGAGATCTGATGGAGATGTTCAAAATATCTAGGAACCTCAACAATTCTCAATTGGGTGACATGTTCCGCTTAAGAGCAGATAGAGATCTCCATGTGCATGCATACACTCTGGAGTGGATGAGAAGTCGACTGAAAATCAGGTACCACTTCTTCTAAAATAGGGTAGTCCCTTTCCGAAATCGGCTTCCGGCAACGGTTGTGTCATGTCAATCGGTCCAAACCTTTAATCGTGGGTTAGACTTAGCGCGACGCTCCCATTTTCCGGATTTATGCTAATGACAACTCACCCTGACCCCCAAGAAACAGAGGCTGCACCATCTCTTTTTCCTTTCTCTAATTCTAGATACTTCCGGAACGGTTAAACCAGTAACAATACCAACTCGCAGGCGAGTCAGTCCGGTAAGAATACGGCACTATCCTACAGGAGACGTCCTCCTCAACCCCCGAAATTTGAAATTGGCGCCGTGCAGTGGAGCTACGAACTATTGAACAACTGAACCAGCCCTTGCGTAATCGGGGAAAGGATAGATCGGTTTGAGCTGTATTCGCAGAATGAATACGACCAGTTTCTCACTGATCGCGGCCGTGACCTCCCCCCACCCACATCAAAGCGATCAACGCCTAAATAACCTAGATTACTCCATGACTGATCAAAGCCAATGAATGTCATGACAGAAGCAAGCTGTGTTGCAGAATACAGAGAAACATGTATATTGACTAATGTACAAACTCACCGTACTGCTTCTTCCTGTTCATTTTCATCCGCGTGTCCCCACCTGCACCCGCCCATTGAATCACAGACCGTTTTCCCGTATTATCAAGTCAAGTTCAAGTCAGTAGTAGCTTTATGCACCCGGATGGGTGTATTTTCAGCAATTACACCATATTTGTGGATTCAAATTTACAAAATCGTACATAGTGAACACAATGAAAGTAGTAGATATTGTGTTTCTCAATAAAGCAAGCAACTGCGCAATTNGGAAAATGTGTCCTTGTCTATAAGTAGACGTGCTAGATATGGCAGAACAGAATTGCGATAAGCACAGGTACGTGCAAATAAAAGTTTAAATCTGGAGCGTGTGGATGATGTGGATACAGCTTTTGAAAATTCATTGTGTAATGGGTGGTGAGTGTCTGAGAGTATTTTGGCGGCGAAATTTTCACATGCTTGTAGATCTCTGGCAATGATGGAATCGGCCAGTTT
>UZAN01049109.1:11862-22784 GCA_900618425.1 Echinostoma caproni | reverse complement strand
GATGAGGCTCATACGGGAAATTACCCTCTGCCTCTAATTGAAGAACATTGAACATTGAAAGGGTACAAACAGAACACTGCCAAATCATTCACGATGTCAACTCGGCTGTTGGTGATGCTCAGACGTTTTGTAAACGAATTGCCAATTGCTCGGCAAACAGGTGGAATGGAGTTCAGGTCATCCTAGAGAAAAAAGAGAGCCTATTTTCAATACTTTGTAAAAACAGTATTTATCTGCTCCCCGGTTTGCGCAGGCAGTTGACTAAGCAATTCAATTCTAGCACACTGTTAGAATTGGGCGAAATTAAACGTTTCGGGCAAATGTGTGTACTACAGCATACTGAACACATCGCACATTGAATCAAACAGACGATAGAAACAACGATTTACACTTGTTATCTGGAATTTCAGTTTTTAGAGTAAAGAACCCCATAGAAGAACACAAAGGATAAATGTGAGCTTTTCTGTCGCGCATGTTGACCTTCAATCTGGAATAGAATACGGTAGCTCCGGTTCACAGCTGAATACATCGGGAATAATTCTGAAGTTTTTCCGATACAGTGAGGTAGTTTGTAATGCTTTTTTCAGTACATTCAGTCTCACATTCCTACTGGGCATTATTGTTCTCATTCTTCATGAACAAACCGAACTGTTCAAGTGGGTGTCTCGACCGATAGTTGAAACTGTTCTGAAACTTTTCGATGATCTCGCAAAACTAGTTACACTGTACACTAGGAAAGATTAGCCGGAAATCCGCGTTCGTATTTAAAACAACCTTTTTGTTCACCAGGTGATGGTCTTCCGAAGTTCAACAGGTCAGCGAAATGCCAATCTGACAGTGTGCGGATACGATCGAGTCGGAAAATCTCCCTATTGTTTGCACATATAACTAACCTTGATAGAAATGAGTATAATCACATAATGCTCCACTATTGAGCCCATACAGCGTACGGGAAATAGACCGATAGGCCTCATGTCAAAAGTGTGTTGGAGTGTTGTTTGAATTGATCATTTGTTTTACTGCATGAATTGTGTTTTTATGATTGGTCCATGTAAGACTAATTTTGCCCGTCAAACAATCTGATTGGTTCGGCGTTATATTGTAGCGTACCAAGGCAGAACGAACTGACCGCCCCTAACTGTAACCCCTCTCTCGGTTGCCTTNACTTTAATTTTGCCCGTCAAAAAATCTGATTGGTTCAGCGTCATATATAATTGCCCGTGAATTCCTTCCTAAAATATGATTCGTGTCCAGTAGACAAGAGAAAATATATCGAGAGCGTTTCCTGAAGAACCGACTTTCGATATGGTGTCAGCGGAAACTGACGTGAACTTCTCAATGATTAAGTGACTGGATATCCAACCGCCGGCGTATCTGACGATTGGCTGACAAATGGAGACTGTGGCGAACACAGTGTGTAGATTTTCGTGCGCTGACAGAGACGGACCGCGAATCCAGTTCCGCACAATTGGTTTTCTTCCGTCGGCCCAGTTGCACCGCTCATCATAAATGGATTCATGCACAGTCCGGATGAGGGAAGCGCAGGAGGTGATGTCGAAGAAGGAGCGGTAGTGTTTTGATAAATGTGACGAGACTGATTAACGGTTCATTTTCAACCAGCGGAGACAAAAGTATGTCACTGGACCGCACGTGCAATTACCGTACATGTCTAGGAACAAGTCTAAAAAGGGACCGAATAGTCGAAGACGAAGAAGGAAGAGGATGAAGAAGAAAATCCAAATGCTGCGCAGGAGGATGCTGATGCATCGCTTTCAAAGTATTTGTTTCTATGCGGTATAGATACAGGTTGCCAAAATTACAAACTGAACGAAAAACGGTAAACGGTAATCTTCATTCCGAACCTTGTGCAACGTGAAAAGTGCTCGCATTGTGTGAACCCGAAGTTACTGCGGCTGAAACACCGTAGTTGATTATGAAAACAACATTTTGATGTTTAAAATACGTTTTTGCGAGTGGTATTCTCTCTTCTCTCTTTCGATCTGGTCTTTGTTTATCTGTACCATTTATTATTATTCGTGTAAATAGTAGTGATTTGATTCTGCTCGATTGAGCAGTATAACATTCCACTTATTCTATTTACGGTCCGCCTACTGAGGATCACGATCAAATATGTAAACTTGATTTGTTCTATCATTGCACACTTTCAGATACCGTAGTATACGTGATTCCATCATTGCTCAGTGTTCGTTGTGTTCTATTATTGTTGGACGTTTTGGTTGATTGTTGGGTTTCAGATAAAGAAAGGCACGAATTTTGGGATCACAAAGTTGTTTGGTTCGTGTGAGACCGGTCCTGAAAAGGCGGTCGTAACACCCGAATCTGACTATATTCGGCAAACCAAGTGTGATTTTTTTGCACAGGACCAAATCTGAAAATGATAATCGTTAAAATAACTAGTTGGAAATCATTGATTCCCCACCCACCTCCCTTCCTCCTTCCCTCCCTCCCTCGATCGTTTGGCCTCCACTTGGTTTCTCCTACCATTTTCGCACGAAACGCAATTATTATATACAATAAACTCCACACAACCTCCATCATATATTGC
The DNA here is from genome assembly GCA_900618425.1 of Echinostoma caproni. Lineage (NCBI taxonomy): Eukaryota > Metazoa > Platyhelminthes > Trematoda > Plagiorchiida > Echinostomatidae > Echinostoma > Echinostoma caproni. The sequence continues at coordinate 20,218 of UZAN01049109.1, read as the reverse complement.
ATTAGACCTGTAGGATATTATAAACCAGTTTATGTTCTCCCATGCATTGGTATACCTATGCTCCCGAATAATACAAATTAAATTCAATCGCAAAGCGTAAACTGCCCGAACGGGACGCCGCTTCCCATCGGCCATGTTTAGATCTGCGATCAATGCGAATTGTGGCTTCTCGTGCTCTGACTTGTCGGGTTCTATCCCAAATAGAAAGGAAACGTATTCATGTTCAACAACCATATGTTGCATAAGTGGCCACGCATAGCCAGATTCGGAGGTGAGAACGAAGTGTAGAAACTTCGGTCGATTGAGCCTGATCTGCGTAAACTGACCCCGTAGTCTGAGGTTTGAAAATTGCGTTCACGCGATGTTCACACTAGTGGTTAAATGCTAATTAACTTTTCTACAAAATGAACCATCTTTAAGCGTAGCCGCCTTATGTGTTCTCTCTAAAATCAGCTCTCTAATCATCATGTACCGTCCAGACGATTTCTGGTTATGCTTTTCCGTAATCATTACCGTTCGATTGTCGGCGATTTTACACATGCTCACCTACATCCTTTACCACGTTTTTGGTTGATTGATTTTGGCATTCTATTCACAAGAAAATAAGTAACCTCAGAGTTGGACAATTTAATCGCTTCAGCTTCCAGTTGTTTTAACTCAAACTACAAATTATCGTTTCCACATTTGAGTTTTACAACTAGCTGCTTCCGAAACTAAATATCAAGGCCTATGTTTCCAGCATTTCAAGTAGGTCTACTAATCACGTGATATTTCCCATTTGATTAATAATAATTAATTGTCAAGGTTTTTTTGCCGATATAAAATTCAATTGTGTACACATCCTATTGGAGCCAGAGAGGCATGTGCTTGTATGTAATTCCTATAGCAAACTCCGATTCGTGTCCAACTGGTATGCTGCTCCTCCTCGCCCCTGCATTAATTGGCCGAACTAACCACGCACCCAGTATTTGCTTGCATCTCTCGAGCATCACAAAATCTACCTGTGGTGATCCAGGCATACGTGATGACGTCTACCCTGGAGCGGCGTGTTACAGTTTCTGGACATTTACGATCAATCAAATTTGAAAGATGACGTCAACGACACACACATGGCTTCTGACTACACGTCATTGGTGGGTCGTGCCAGCCAATCCGAGAGAGTGCAGTCCAGACAGAAGCAGAATTATGCAAGCGGTATTGCATTCCGATTGGTCGAAGCCTAGATAACCACTAATCTTCTTTTTTTACACATTATTTATTCATCATCATCATCATTTTTCCAATAAACGAACTACGAACCACCATTCCTGTGACCTTTTCCTTGCGTCTCGTTCACCTGGGATCTTGCGAGCTCGTGACATTGCGGTCCAGTGCTTCTGTAATCCAGTCCGTGACAGCTAAACCTTGATTCATGTCCTGTGATTCCTATTGCGTGGTTTAAATTCCAAATTCCGTGCGTACTACAACTACAATCATTACAGTACATTTTTCTGTAAATTGTCTCAATTAGTTGGTGTTTGTGGCAGCTTGATTGATTCATATATCCTTTATGGAATATTCTCGCCAAAGCTTCCGTACAATACAGTACAACAGAATACAAAACTCCTGTGAACTGGTTGTATTACAAAAACGGTTATTTTTATTTAGCGGTATTAAATCCCTAGTTTCCGGTTTACCTAGATAGATAGATTATTACTGTAGGCCTATCAACCGAACTATATATAGTTCCGAATTTTTAGACGTTCAGCCTTTTGGGTTTAAGAAAAACCTCGATTTAAACGAAAACTCTTCTCTCATTACTAGGTAGTCGTTTGAGGGCTGTGCCCGATCGTTGTTCATGCTCGAAATCATGCGTCACCCTAGATCAGGGAGCCAAGGGGACAAACTATCTTATCTAGAATATGCAAACAACATTGTGCTGCTAAGTGAAGATCCAGGTAAGTGGCAAGCTTTTCTGGATAGCTTAAATGCTAGTGTAACCATGCTCGGTATGCATTTTGCATTTTCAGAGTGTAAAATGCTACCACGAGACTGGGTTGGTCCAGCACCCAGAGTCATTCAAACTGAAGAAGTGAGAGAGCAAGTGGACAGCTATATCTCACCCGGTGGACGCATTACTGAAGAAGTGTCACCTAACATTCCGAAGGCTCGGTTGGCATTTGTCAACTTGAGGCATCTGTGGCGCCGTCGCGACATCCAACTGTCTGTGAAGCGTCCAGTGTATTCCGCGGCAGTTCGGCCAGTTATACTGTACGGCACAGAAACGTGGCCATTAAGAAAATAAAATAAAAACGGACTGTCTTTGTTTGAACACCCCTATATACGTAGTATTGCATGAATCTTGTGGGGCAGCCGGACAAGCAATGCTAAGGTCAGGCACAGAGTTAAATAAAATTGCGGTTGCCTATTTGAGGAACTGATCGACCTCCATAGATTACGCTGTTTGCAGCGTGTTTTACGCGTGTCATCAGATAGGCTGTCCCGGTGAGCGATGTCCGCGAGACAGGTAGTGGGTGGAACAAAGTCAAGGGTGGCCAAACTAGGACCTTGAACGAGGGTATGAAATCCTTGACCAGGGGACTGGGTTATATAGGTTCCGATAGGCTTCCCAACTGGGAACCTCAGTATGATCGCGATCGAGTGATCCGTCTGAGTGTCTCGAACGGTGGCTTTCGTACATCACAGTTTCTTTGCATCATTAGTCAATTGCTTTCAGTTTCGTTATAAAACCATTTTATAAATTTCAATCCACAAATATGGTGTAACGGCAAAATTCACCTATCCGGAAGCTAAAGCTACCACTGAATTGACTGATTTGACATTCGTTGAAAATTCCAATCGTGACATTGACTGAACAACACGAGTACCGAACAAGCTCGCTTTTGATAACTTCATTCTCTGGCTAATACAGTTATATACATTTAGTGAACAAACGGGCAACAAATAGTGTCAGAACGAAAATGTGCTGATTGGACGACATGGGAGTGGTGAGAAGTGGTTGGAAAAGACGTGAAAACAAAAAATTGTTATCGCGTCTTTTAGATAGATAACTTTGCGCGTATGCTCAGTTATATGTTGAACCAATCCGGTTTGTGTTCCTCGAACACAGGAACCACAAGGACCGTTTTGAGGGCAATCACGGTGCATCTCGTAGATACCGGACATCCGATAACTGAAGATGCATTCAAAATTATCTACACGGTATCCTCAAACCCCTCCAAACCTCTCCGACAGCGCCATCTGGCGACAGCGGAAGCGGTAGCAATAAGCTTATTCCGATCAACTCTTCGTGACATTGACTGAACAACACGAGTACCGAACAAGCTCGCTTTTGATAACTTCATTCTCTGGCTAATACAGTTATATACATTTAGTGAACAAACGGGCAACAAATAGTGTCAGAACGAAAATGTGCTGATTGGACGACATGGGAGTGGTGAGAAGTGGTTGGAAAAGACGTGAAAACAAAAAATTGTTATCGCGTCTTTTAGATAGATAACTTTGCGCGTATGCTCAGTTATATGTTGAACCAATCCGGTTTGTGTTCCTCGAACACAGGAACCACAAGGACCGTTTTGAGGGCAATCACGGTGCATCTCGTAGATACCGGACATCCGATAACTGAAGATGCATTCAAAATTATCTACACGGTATCCTCAAACCCCTCCAAACCTCTCCGACAGCGCCATCTGGCGACAGCGGAAGCGGTAGCAATAAGCTTATTCCGATCAACTCTGTGCTGACAAAAACAATTCGTCAAAGCCCTACAGTTGCCCTGGTCCAGACCCGGCATTGAACGTCAATTGACCCATGACGCTTCTCGTGACCTTTTCACCCAAGTGTGTGTGACCTCGCCCTTCCTGTTTCATCCCTCTCCCGCTCCCTCGCCTTTCTCTGTTTTCACGATTCCCCCTATTCTAAAAGACGCGATAACAATTTTTTGTTTTCATCTCTACTGAACTTCTCCAGTCTCTGTTGGATCCTACCTTCAATGTTACCAGTATTTTTCTCACTGCCTCATGCAAATGGTCAACCAAAACGCAGTAACCAAACTCGACGCACGATTTAGCCCGCATTATAGTTGCACAAACTGAAACTGAAACTGAATTCGTCGCATCCTCAACGTGGTCACTGGATTCGGAAAACGTGAAAACAAAAGACTCACCGCCGATCATTTCTATCAAACATTAGATTGTCTAATTAAATTAAAGCGTCGGCGGCGTCCATGTGTCGGTTCGAATCTCACCGAGTTTAGTGAACTTCTCACAATCCCCATCAGAAGTTCAAATCTGCCAAACAACAATTTAAACAATTAATCTTGCCTTAGAAGTTTATTCGCAGGATTCCAGCGAATTCTAAGTTAAACCGGTCTGAGTAATCAGCTTACATGCTAAACTGGTGAATGCCATGACCCCCTGTGCGTTAGATGGATAATTTGAATAGACAGCGATCAGTAGCATCGGTGTGGCCCCATCGTAGGTCAGCTGGTAGAGCGCAGAGCTGTACAAAATCGTAGGCTGTGTCCATGCTTAGGTTCGAATCCTAACGAGGCCACCGAAATTTTCACAAACGATATAGAAACATTCAAATCGGTCAAACAACAATGTGAATAAATTTAAGTTTGTTTCGAACTTATCCTTGTGGAATTTTCCCACTAGATAGCCAGGGAACCTGAACGATATTGCATGAGTTGGACGCTATCAGTTGGGATAAAAATGGAAATTGAAAAAAGTGAAACAACCAAAATGAACAGAGTTGCTTCCAGTCCACAACAATTGCACCACACATAGACAGAAAGAAAACAACTAAAAAAACCGTTCAATCCAGATTGAAAGCGCGGTGTGGACCGGGTTCAGGGTAGTATTATTCACGTACAGGATATGATGCCTTGGTCAGGATACAAATTCCCGTTCCGTTTTGGACCACCCAGTGCTGTAGCTGAATTTAGTTGGGTAATGCAGACGAATCACCGTGTATGTGTGTGTGTATGTGTGCTCGCGTGTACTTCATCTATTGTGGAACAATGAAGAGGCACTGTTAGTGAGTAGGCCGGAACTGGACTGATGCTCATTATTGGCTTGTAACACTATACTTGAATAGGTGCGCGGCGTTTTTTCCAACACAATCAGCCGGAAATTTCGAAGACTAGATTAATCTATGTTCATATTATTTTAACAGATTGAATTGATCAATTAGTGAATGATAGAAGAGTTGTACAGAATGCGGTTCCACATAGTTTAGGTACCAGAAGGAATAAAATGCATTTACTGCACTTATTTGAACGTATTTCGTTAAACACAATGAAATCATTTATGTTTCGTCAACGTATGTGTTGCGCAAAATGTGTTGCTAATATTTGTTCTATTGCTTGATCAAAATCTAATAATTGTAGAATATATTTATATGATGTACGCTTTGATAAATAGTTCTGCCGAAGTATGTACGGAACGTATCTAACAGTCGGCAACACGATAAACCATTGATCAAGTTATATAACGCAAAATCAAATGCTCAAACAAGACAAGGAGCAACTGGCAACTCGGCACCAGAACTATGTATTTGCGGTTGAGAGGGTAAACCGTTTATCCGGCCCGATCTGATGTGTATTCGTTTAATTACAGTTGCTATAGCTGCAGCGTGGATTACAAAACAACAGTTGCGTGATCAAACGTCCCGAATCAGGGTGTGCGTGCCTTGAGCAAAGCAGATGAATGATGTTGATGTAGCAGTTATCCGATCGTAGTTACTGTTTCTCACCGGAATAAAATGAATGCTTTATATATATATATATATAATTAGCAAATGAAGTGTGAACTGAAAAACTGCAAAGCGCTGGCCAGCTGTTTCGACCTGGTTGGGTCTCATCAGCAGTGCCGGCGAATCCATCGACCCCATTGGGGATCGCGAACCTGGGACCTCACAGGCAGAACACAGGCGTACTAGCAACTCGGCCACCGGGCAGCTGATCAGACAGTTTTTCATTTTCCATTTACACAATACAGCCCAACCAGTCTTTGCGAGCTTGTTGCTGGTCAGGGACCTCACCCATCTCAGCACTGTCCGGTGGTGCTGGTGGTAACTTTCGTTTATTTCTAAAGCAGTACGGTGAGCACTGCGAATTTGCCGATTACTTATCATCGCGCACTCCGATGTAGTGATATTTTGTAGAAGGTAGTGATTCGATATGATAAAATAGCGCATCAGAAAAATCAACGGTATCCCGGGGGACTTCACATCTGGACTTTCGGACAGAATCGACTGGTACATATTTGATTATCAGGCGAGGTGGAGCGAAGGTTTGCGTGAAATCATGTGATCAGTTACAGCAGCCTTCATCCCTCTCTCTCTGTGTTTTACCGGTTAAGAGCTAATAGCAGTGTTCACGCAACTTCAAAGAAAGTTCTGGGGCTGAATGCTACATGAAAATAAATCCAGTTGTCGTCCATTCAACTACCACGTTCATGCGACTAGCGATTTCTTTTGGTTTGTGATCAAAAGTCCCAAGGGGTTTCAGCTGACATACACGACCAGCGAACGGAAATTCCTGGTAATTATAGGGTTTTATCCTTTGCGCTACTCATCACAAGAGGTGTTCGAAAAAATGCATCAATGATCAGACAAATACCATGGATGTATGCTTCAAATGAGTGTCACCGAAAACCTCTCTCTTATTACCAGTGTGGAAAAACCAAACGATAAATCACTTCATGGAATGCGATGCACTCCGGGTTGGAATCCTGTCCGGGGAGAGACAAATGGACTAATTGAGAGCATAAATGCGAAGCAGAGAGAGAGAGTTTACTGCTTACACAATGTAAGATTGACTGATTGAACTGCGGATTCAGCCTGTTGAGTAACGTTGAAGATAAACTTGAAATCTCAGTTCCCCTTCCGGCAAAAGCAAGCCTGGTTTTTGCCCGGAAATTCCTCCTCTTATTTCTTGGTGTTGTATGATAAAGTTTTATTGCAACGATTGGTTCTTTCTGGTACAAATGCAAAACTTTACCCCAGCCCATTCAGCACATCACGGAGCAAATGATTCCCAGTGATGACGAATTCGCCCCTGCCACCATTGCGTCTTATTAAGGTATTAGTGGTAGTAGTAGTAGTAGTAGTAGTAGTAGTGGTGGTGATAGTTGTAACAGTAGTGCACACAGAACTGGGAATACGAACTACGCAATGCGAATCACGGAACACTAATCAAGGTTAGCGATCAAGGATTGGATCACATAAGCACTGGACCGCAGTGACATTAGCACGCAATGTCCCATGTAACCAAGACGCGAGGAAAAGGCCACAGAAGTATTAGTTCGTTTATTGAAACAAATAAGGGGGATTAAATACTATTCACCAAAATAAATCATTGGTCATCCGCGCCTATGCCAATCGCGTTCCAGTATTTCTGGCCTTGTTCTACTTCTGGCTGGACCGCACGGTCTCTGATTGGCTGGTACAATGTACTTATGGTATGTAGTCCAGAAACAGTGACACCTACGCGCTTTGCTGACGTCACCCGCGAAGTTTGATTGATCACAATTGTCCTAAAACTGTAAAGCGTTGCTCCAGGGTATGCGTCATCTCGTATGTCCGGATCACCATACCTCTGTAACACAAACGGTTATAGTCCCATCCGGGACTGAAAAAAACGCACCATCACCGCTGCGTTCACTTGAATACGGTCCGGTGGTGACAGAAAGCTGGAATGCAGATAAATCGCAAAGTCCGGTATCCGATGTCTCGTTTTTACTCAACACTGGCATTCGGTTGTCAAATTATGCAGTTTGGGGCAGGGTCTTTGTTCAAACTTGACAGAGACAAACCAAGTCCGACCAATTTGAACCCACTTCCATTGTTTGCTGGTTTTGCGCAATGTCACACACATATCTACTGACAACGAATATTACAAAAAAAACAGCCAGATATTTACAAAACACGATTTTATTCTGCCCCGTGGTAGCATGCGATTCTCTCGCAGTTTGGTTGTCGTTCAGTCACATTTAACTTGAAGTAACACTGTGTGAGAAACACGGTGGACGGATTTCACTCTTTTGGTGTGACGTCTAGTTCAAGATTGCATTGAAATGAAATATAAAATTAGTTTAAGTTTGTTGCACCATTAAATACATTTCAAATCTCAACGAGAGAATTGGCTTACACAGGCAGTTTTTTTAATGTCTAAACAGTGCATTATGTTCGAGAATATAAATGTCTTCCATCGATGTACTCCATCACAGGCAAAATACACTTGTTGCTGATCCATAAATTTATCACAGTCCCTTGTGAGTACTGGTGTTCATGTGGATTTGAACAGATCAACCTTCCAGACTGCGAAATGCAAATCATTCATCCAGCCGAG
>UZAN01049108.1:8188-22786 GCA_900618425.1 Echinostoma caproni | reverse complement strand
TAACTCACTGAATGTGTGAAAAATTAGTTCAAATTGAGATTGCAACATGGTTCAACCTACCACTTACGTATGTTTCCCAAGCTCTCCCCTTATGTCGATCGAATCAAGACCAAACAAAGACCCATATGTGATGTGCGCGCCGGTCACTATTCTTTTAAGCTCCTACATTGTTGACAAACAGACTTATCTACAGCACATTCGGTTGGTAAATCCTTCTGAACTGAAGTGTACAGATGGACAGGAGCGATTTGAATTAGAAACAAAAGGTCAGCTGTGAACAGCATGTGAATCAATAGGATCGGTAGCAAGTGGCTTCACAAAACGGAATGATGTAATCTGGTCATTTGCCTGTTAAGTTAGACTACAGTACTTGATTTGAAAAACGCCCTTCTACTTTCTTTAAATATGCTATACCTGGGTGACCACACGGAGGACGTATTGGTTGGTAATCATTACGTCCTGACAGCAGTCCTAGAGACGGATGATTGAGCGTATACGGACCAATAGGAAGCTGTTTCGCTATTGTTTGACCTCATCAGCACTCCGTTTATTTCACCGTGGGAACTTGAATTGTTAATAGTGTATTTTATTTAGCATGCATGCACTTCCGACCGAGTTCCTTGTTCCTTCTCGCCTAGAAATTTATCGGAATGCCGTATTGCTTATTAAAATATTTCTGAGTTTAATCTATCCTCATCAGAATAAGAAAATACAGAATATCGATGCTTTTAAACAAAGTTTAGTTGTTGTTAAGGACCATAGAACACACTAAGCCCGAACATAAAAGCTGATTGGTAAAGTTAATACGCTACTGTGTGTCCGCGGTTGTGCACATGGAAATAGCACCCAGAAAATTCAGAAATTGATTATCGATTGTGNCTCAAAGAATACAAACACACCGGCTCTGAATCCACCTAGGTGATCCTGTAATTTCGAACTCACAATCCTCTTGGATTATTTTAAGAACTGGGTGGTTGATTTCGGTGGCGCCCATAAGCTTTATTGCTCTCTGTTCGGACTCACACACATNACACACATGCAGTGCACACCTCCTATTGATATGTACGCTAGCACGTGTCTTCATTTCGTCTATCTGGTATGACTGGGGCTGATGTGTACTAAAGTGTTCTTACGGAAAAGTGATGACGCAATAGCCGAACACTTGTCTCTTAATTCTAATATTTCAGAAGAGAATAATTCACTATTCGATTGAAGAGTCTGATAAACTTCAAGGATGCACCGATGGTTCCAGCATTTAAACGATTGTCACACAACATCCATGGTGGAACAATAAGCGCACAAGTTGGACAGCTTTCCACTCAATTGTGAAACATTGCCAAGGGTAAGGAAAACCCGTTTGAAGTCTAAAAACAAAATCAGCTTGAAATTATCGTTCAATTTCGCCCAAAGTGCGATCTCGTGTAATGCTATCATTCAATAAGCGTGGAAAGCAGGTGATATAAGCGTGTTATTACTGAACGCAAAGCACAAGAAGTTGATATACTTAGTGTGAGGCACATTGTAATACCAGCAAAGGCTTTGGTTCCTGGGACTTGAAAAAATGGAAGCTGTTTGCATGTAATCTGAAACCGCATTCCGGNGAGCACTTCTTAAGAAGGACTACTCGGAGAACAGGTGATCAAGGACGAAACGATGAAGAACAGCTTAACACTAGTGTCCATTCTGATAAGTGCTCCAGTGGGACAGGTAGATCCTTCTTTAGGATCAGTATCTCCATACGGCCAAGCTATTCATCGGCACGTACAAACCTACTTTGTGGACATGGTCTCACGCTGTCCAATAAAACCTGAATGCTAACATAATTGGGTCATTATTTTACTGCAACAGTTTATCAACCGGTAATGCGTACTGGAATGCTCTTGATCCATCCTTTTCCGTAGTCATCTGCACGGTGTACATTTCCGAACCCCTTTGGAACTGTAAATCTCTGGTTGCGATTTGAAATATATAACCGTGATCTAGACATGTAGAGGATTGACAAGTTCCGGCGCAGTGAAATGTACCTCAAAATAGGAATACAACTCAGAGCTTGCTGGATACCCGTGCCGATCCTCATTGAACTTTACGGTTGAAGGATAGAGTGCCTGATTCTGCCGCCTCTTTCTGTATTTACTCTTTCACTTGTTCCTGTGGAGCAAAGTATGTTGGCCGCACGACCAGGCGTCTGTCCGAGCGCGTCCGTGAGCATCACCCTGCGTGGTTGCGAAGTGGAGCAATTAAGTCAATCACAAGTGCCGTCATGTCGCACCTTGTCGACATTAATCACATTGTAAACGTGACCGAAGCGTTCCGACCCCTGTATAGATTTAAGACGGGATGGTCTAGACACGTGCGGTTTCGCATTCTAGCCACAGTGGAGGCAGTTTCCATCCGCCTTCACAACCCCCCTCTGTGGGCTCAGAAACAATTTGTGCAAGCACTCAAGTTCCCATGGCCGGATCGCCGACAAGTGACTTGTTATGCAACATCGGAGCAAGTGATAATTGGGGACCAATTATGAAACAAACTCTTGAATACTTTAATTACTTTCCCTCTATTTTTCCTTGCAAATCCTTTTTTGATACTAGTCACATTTATTGTGTTGTAATGGCATGATTAAGACACACTGAAAACGAGCTTGTTTGCCAATTTGTGTTCTCATTATGAGCTCCGTGGGACCTTTTAAAGATATATCACTAAATGTTTATTTAGCAATCGACCGACTGAATGGTATATCGCACCTGTCTTTCTCTGTAGAAATATCAGACGCCCAATTATGGGATCTTTGATTCATGCATTATCAATTGAAGTGGTATGAATAAGCTACGTATATGCAGCTACGTGTTTCCATGCGTTTTTGGTCTTGTCATATATCTTCCATGAAATTGGTAAAAAAATGGAGCTTCAAAGATTCGGTTCTTTTAGTTGGGCTCGATGAAATCCACAGCCTCATCACCAATCGAGTCGTTTATAATAGAATGAATGTACGACATTTCTACCGCGTTAAGCGAGATTCGGTTCATCATCCACAACGGAACAACAGCATTTGGCAGGTAGAAACGGCAGAAGAGCAAAACTGCAAAACTGTGATTGTAGTTTGTCTCATTGCACAAGCATTTGCTTCATCTAACCTACCAGAGTCTAGTCACAAAAATGAACGCATGAAGTTGTAAGGCTAGAACAGTTCTTCTCCAGTGGATGAATGAACTACACTGGTTGATACGGTCGATCGTGTTTAAGGCTCAAGTGGAAATTAACTAAGTTGCAATGCTTCCAATAGAGGCTAGTGCAGAGATGAGCGAGATGTAATATCCACAACAAACTCACAAAGATAGTCTGTGCTCTATCGTATATATCAAAAATGAGAAACGGTCTGATCAGCCAACCCAGGATGACCGAGTGGTTGGTAGTATACATGGGCTAAACCTGTATGGTCCTCGGTTCGATTCACGACTAACTGGATGGATTAGTATGCTGATGACAGTCAACCACGTCGAGGCAGTTGTACATCACATTTAGCCTTTCATTTGCTCTTTACACGATGCAATTCAACATAACCAAATAGTCCTAGTCACGCTAAACGCTGCCAGCCCAACCATTAATAATAAATAACCAGGTGCATTGCCATTGAAGTACGATTTGGTAAATTGAAGTATCAATGCCGGACAGCTCGTATCGCCAAATCGATATGCTTGCCTTGGAATGGTTTACCTCAGTGGGTAAACATTTTCTTCCATGTTTTAACGGAAAAACAGGCCTGTCAGGCACGTGTGTACACATATGTAACCGTTTGTGAATGCGCAAATGAGATCTGGTCAATTTATCGGATTACAATGTTTAAATGATCCCAAGTGAATTCACTTCACCCCTGAGGTACACTAACCCATTCTCAATATGTTTCATTGACCCACCAAGAGTATTGGGCAGCTCATTTGGCCCCCGTTTGGCATACTCTAGTGATGTACTTATTCTATGTATCTGCCGGGAGTCGATCCGTTACTAATCGGGCAATAGCTGTTACCTTGAGCCGCAACCGGTAATAGTCGAAATTTTGTTATCGTTTTTTTTGTGGTGGTTGCTGTGGTTGTTATTGTGATGTTGTTGTTGTTGATGAGGATGATGATGTCGTTGTTATTTGAAACCATTTGAACAGATATCATCATTTGTGGAAGTTCGGGGACTAATTTCACACCACGTTTTATTGAACATATTATCAACAAAAATAATTGAGATAACGGACGCAAGCCTTTCCCGAGATCGGTTTGAAAAGAACAGGCCATATCGCAATACTACATCATTTATGTCCGGGACGATTTCGCTGCATCTCACAATGGTGCATACTGCATAGAATAGAATGTTCACAGAGGGCTTTATTGTGGCGACACAGATCAGTTAAATAATTTAAGCCGGAAAAATATAAAAGGGGGAGGGGTAAAAGGACCAAATCACCAGGGTAAATACAAACAAAATAAAGTTATTTTTGTTGATACATGTGAAACTTCCATCGGTTGATAGCGTTTGCTTCTGCAAACCTTACCGATCTTGCGATTTATGACTTCCAGATAATCCGAAAAGCCGTGCTTCGGTGTTGCTTCATAAAAAAATGCTGAGCTATGGCTGATGACGTAGTCTTCTAGTTTCGACCGTTGTTTCCTTTGCCACACGCTGAACCTCGATTGCGCTATATGACTTTGGACCCAGTTTGGAATATGTTCAATTACCCGGTTACGTAAAAGTCCCTCTGTTCTGCCCACGTAGGTCGCTCCGCACCCACATTGGAATTGGTAGATAAGATTAGAGTTGGGGTGCACAGAGAGACGTTCTTTTGTCGGGGGGTGGTTATTCTATAGTTGTCCAACAGACCATTTGGGGGATGGGTGGGTGCATAGTAGGTTTGAGTGATTACTGACCTCAATTGTTTTTTTTAGCAAACGTTTGAACTGCAGACACAATGTGACCCGTTTTATTTTGCATCTTGTTGTTTGTTGTGCTTATCAACGAACGCCTCAAGGTAGACGTTTTCTACTAACATCTCCCTGAAGGGTTTGTAGTTCTTGTTCAATTTTACCGTCCGTGCAGACCCGCCTCGATGTGCGAACAATTATTTTATTATATTTCACTTTTCCGTATGACCAGACTAAAACTCTATATGAACATTGTGTTTTCTTCACCCCGTATGCACCATGTTGATATGAGGCAGTAAAATCTCATACTGAACATAAATCGCGCAGTCTGGCGATATGGACTTTCCTGTTGAAACAAACCTATTGGCGTAACAATATTTCACAGAAAATGTAACACAGCAAGAACAACTTGACGGGACTAACATTGCAGCGAAATTCCGCCAAACTTTTATTGTTATTTCAACAAATTTACGAAAGTTAAAAAAAAAACATGAAACCTCTGGTTTTCTTTTTTTTATCTAATCCTCCCAAAACGGGTTCATAACCGGACTTGCTATTGGTGATACTAGGATCGATGTACAAATGATGAAATCTTGTGTAGCAAGTCGATAGTAGCACCGAATAGTGAATTCGAATAGAAAAAATAAAGAAAACAAGATTAGTTGCACATAAAACTAGTCTACGAAGGATATTTTGATGAGAATAAAGAGAGAGAAAAAAAATAACCACAACTGGTGCGTGATATTTTTTAGCCAGGGGAATGGCCAGTCGAATGACCAAGTTCTAGTCGGACCACAAAAACTCAGGGACGCTTGTTTCTTTGAACAGAAAATTTCAAAAGTAATATAACAACCAATGAATGATACCTAATCAAACTATTCAAGCAAAATATAAATGCTTTGTATGACTAACAAGTGGTTTACGTAGAGAACAGTTAAGTACGAGCATCGGTGATCAAAATGGTGTGTGGTAGACAACCGGTTATGGATTACAAAACAAACAGCATCATCTGGGGCACTTACCACTAGGAAATCTATGCAAAATAACTATTAACTCTATTACTTATATCTGTTAACTCCTCTACGAGCCGTCACGTGACAATCAAAGTGGTAAACATTTGTCGATTATCTGATTGGCCCACTGGAAGGTCACAGAATCCGTGTTTATGACTGGCTGTTTTGTTCATCAGCATCACACGCATAAACAGATAGATGGATGGCCTAACCATACATGGTAGTTTGAACACAAATGAGAGTGCAAGAAATGGTCATGGATAAATTTATTCGTGACAGGTGACAGGTCTGTTCTGTGTATGGATACAGTGGCCAGGTGATGCACATTAGTGCCTATTTGTCTACTTTCTCCCCCAATAATCATTGATCATTGATTCGATAAGCAAAACAGATGTGGGAACTTACATCACGTGTTTCGTACAGGAAAATGGGTAAATTCGGACATCCCCAAGCTAGCGACACAGGTACATTTATCCTAATGATAAATCTCGTTTAAAAGAAACAGCTTTAAATGGGGACAAGCAAGGAAGAACAACACTTGAACAGAAATTAGGATAAAATGCGATTTGGAAATAGTTTGCAAATTTCTTGAATTGCAAAACATATGGTGGTATATTTTGTTTGAGGTAGGTTTCAAACACTTGGAGAAACCAATTTCCAAATATCTTAAATAACCACAGTTTCTTTTACCTCAAAAATGAATAAATATTTCAAAATCCCTATCACACCAGCCAGCCAAATATGGTGGCCCGGTGGTAACGACACCAAATTATCACCTCAGGGATGTGTTCGAATCTCATCATTATCGCCTGACTTTCCCCATTTGTGTGTTGTATGGCAGCCCTTTTGTTTGGCTGCTTCCCACTTCCTGAAAATTGCATCTGTGTGTATTCAATAAAAGGAAGTAAAAAGAAAAAAATGATAATTGATAAAACCAGTAGACAAGTTATTCAATCAATACAGTTTTCGTAGACTTGTGGTTCGGGAATAATGACCGTAATTCAAACGTTTAGTAATCCGCACTGAGGGACTTAGCCTCGGCTACGGCGTAATAGAAAATAGAACACAGATGAACACGAAGTCGACCTTTATTGCGCATCGGAATTGAACATGTATGTATCACCACAATCGAGAATGCATAATAAGCACAGGGTTCCGTTTATCCTTAATCAACACAAGTCATTGTGATAGATTATTTGAAAAAACGATGTATTTTCGCCATCCCAATATGGGTTTTTGATAACTGCTATTGTGCGTTACTCATTTGCTTCTAGTCCGAGAGAAATGAACGCTGAAGCAATGGACGTGGTATAACTCGAATTTTTTCAAACGTTGATCGTGTGTGCCAAAAACCACTGATACGGAATGGCTTTAAATTATTGAACTCGGGTCTCGTATCTGGTTGAAGTGTCGAGTTTCTCCGACAACATCCCATGGCACCCCGGGTCTCTGAGTAGCTCTATATTCCTGTCCGGTTTTCTTGCGTGGATCCATGCTTCATCGTCGTTTATTCTCGTTTTCATAGGCGAACTCAAAAGCGTTCGGGTTTAGTAAACAGCGATGTTTCCAGGGGATTGTAAAATTTGGAATGCAGTAGAAAAACCTGAGGACTCATTGGCACTTCAGAGCACTCGACGCAGATTATCAATGGTTGACCTTTAAAGATTTAGCATTCAACGCATCAAAAGTTACGGTTGTATCCCCAAGCCATAAAACTCGGATTCCGTACATCCTCAGACGTCGTAAACCTTCAAATGCCTCGAATCAATAGGATCTCGTTCTCGTGATCTCAGCTGCTCGGTTGATCTTAGGCAGCTCTAACTCATACCGGTTTATGATGAACAGACACTTTTCGATGAATTTTAACTAATGCTGTTTTTATATTTTTGTCAACCTCTATTAGAGCACACATGTAGGTCGCTCTTCAAACCTTGCATCCTTGACAGTAAGATGATCTAATGGTTTTAGACCGTCCACAATGAACAGCCACCAAAATCATCAAGGCTGTTCTTTCCAAGACTCGTGCGTAAAAACTGTACTCCTTGGGTCTCTTGCTTCATTCATTACCATCGAAATTGAGGAAATGCGGTTTTTGTTTATCATGTATAACACAACCCAAATCACGTTGTTTGTGCACCAACCGGGAAATCTTTCAAGCAGATACTTGATGAAAACTTGATATGTCTTCCATTTAGATATCCGTAAAAATACGTAAAACAGCGTAACTCCACGATACACCTCAATGGGCGATACCGTGTACAGAGATCGGTCCATTTGAATCCTATGAGACAAGAAAGGCTTGTAACGGCTTGTAACCATTATTCTTTCAAGTCCTTTGATTTATAAGCAATATCATGATAAATTGTTGATCGGTTAAATGCCCCGAATCGAACTGGTATTCACACAAGTCAATGAAAAATGAGATCGCAACTGAAAAGACATATATTACTCAAGCATCTAATGATAACAGATTTATTTATGGGGTATAGCTGGAGTGAGAATAATCGAAATCTGACAATTTACAAACCTGTACAGCTGTATTCATCGTTTTCCTAGAAAAAAGTTCCGATATTTATTGTTCTAATAAAAAGCGATTGCAGCGTCTGGATCCCAGCTGTGGGCAATCCTACTTGTCTTTCAACATCTATTTTGTATTTCATACGAATAATGGAGGATTTGATTTGAATTTCAAACGGAAAATTGTCATATATACAGCAAACAAAGTATTACCTGAAAATCTAAGAAGCACTGGACAACTGTTCCGATCTGGTTAGGTTTCATCAACCGTGCGAATCCATCAACCCAATTGCTGTTACCATGGCCATAAGAACAATTGCCCATAGTTCAATGTGACCGTTTCTATTCCCTCCCGCCCTCCCCCACTCTTCATCTCCTGTCTTGTTTCGTAAACTTTTACTTCTGTTCTATTCTTAACTAAAAATCTTCCATATCGTGTTCAGTGCACACATTTTTTTTTATCCGGCTTTCCCCTATCCAATTATCTTGACCCCGTAACTTGTTGTCAATCGGACATTTTGCAGACAAACATTCCTGCAATATCAGCCTAGGCATTGTATTAGTCTAGTGACTAACCGAACTATATATTTAAGTAAATTCCCAGTTGGGTCAAATTCAAATTCAAATTTTGATTATGGGTCAATTACAAAGCTGATGCTTATAGAGTCTGTACAAACACACTGGGTTCGGTTGGTAGTACAAATGAATAGCAAATTCGGACATTCACTCACGGGTACTGAAAAGTTACGTGATTCAACGCTTCATCCAGTCATGATTTGAGCGAATTGACGGCTGGTGCACCGACAACTTGAGGTGGAATGGAGTTCCAGGTGTTACAAACTCTGAGGCTGAAAGAATGACGCCTGCAGTCGAGCCGGCTCTTTTGGAGCAGAAGTTTAAACGCATGTCCTCGGAGATGACTATTTCTGGATAGCGTCACTGAAGTACTACACGGGTGGTCAGGTTGATGTAGTATTTGATAAACGAGGATCATATCTCCCCGTGTTTGACGGTATTCAGACAAACAGAGTCCGAGAATTCACAGTCTTTCACAGTAGGTCTTAGATTGTAACCCTTTGACTATTTTGGTTGCTGTTCTCTACGGACGTTCAAGTGCCTTTTGGTCGTGAATCAGCCATGTATTCCAAGCCTGTATAGCATACGCGGTGTGTGGTCTAATGTATGTTGATAATAAACGGGGCAATAGGTCTATTTCGAATGATCCAAAAACACGTTTTAGCAATCCAACGTGTCGTTGGATTATTCACAATCCTGATGAGACCCAACCAGCTCGAAATTTTCACCACTCTCTTATGATGACTTCTCATCATTGAGGACCGTCTGACCAAATTATGAACATATGGAGTTCAGTGCTTACGGACGCTAATTTCGCGGCACAGTTGTTGTGCTTTCTCCTGTATGGATCTGCCGGGTGATAGGATGTGCTTAGTTTTCCGTTGTCAATTCTATTTGTGAAAATCTGTATTCAATGTGACGCTTGTTGAAAACGTAAAAGGTGTCTCCCCGTACATGTAATTTACTCTGTGTATGGATGGGATAATATCACCCATCGCTGATATTGACCGTATAGAGTTAATCGAAAGAAAAGTCTACCCAATAAACTAAATGATCTGTAGACGCAGCACATACGTGAGGTGTCTGTCGACTGGCATTTGGAGGGCGGAGTTGAAATGTATAAGAAACCGAATAGTTTCTTGGGGTGGAGCCTAAAACAGTTGTATCAGGCGTGAAAATATTATAAATCTTAACTATAAAATGCAGAACACCAAAAAATGATTAATCCTAAGTCGATGAAAAAAGACTGAAACGAAGCTGAAGATCAGGAGCATGTTAATCTTATCCTATGTTAGACAAAACTGAGATTCCCCGATTCCCTATTTTGGTCCGGCTTCAAACGATAAAATCTTCCTCAATACACAATGAGTTTGAAAGCCGGTAGAGTTCGATGACCTTGACTCGTGACTCGTGAATAATCTCAAACAAGTGGGCATAGTGGGTTCCATTATTGTGTGTATTGAAAAGTTATACCATTGGTGAGTTCGTATCGGATTTTGAACATGATTGAAGATTTCCTATTTTAAAGAAAAGCAACACGTATTTCGGAAAATTAGTGTCCCAGGAGTATTCTCTTTTCAACAATTTGGTCGGGATAAGGATAATGCAGACGCTATCGGAAAACAACTAAGGATATTGCTAAAACGTGATGTGATGCTTTAGCGACCTGAATCTCTTAACAGAAGTGTTTACCGAAAACACTCCCGTGGTTGGTCAGTACATATATACTTCCACGGCATCAAACCGATGACCTAAAAATGAAACGTACAACGTTATCCGGAGCAATTTACTTATGTTACGGCTGCTGGCTTCTGGGAAAGGATAGACTGGCTTTATCAATATCCCGAATCTCTGCCGTCCACGCTGGGTGGTCAACAGCAAGATCAGCGCAGAGTTGAATGCAGCTTGAATTCCATTAGAGATTTTCGAAGACAAAGCGGAGACCAAGGTCTTTTGTATCCTTGTGTATCGTGCCTAGCCAGGTTTTCAGCTGATCACCGTGTCAATAGTGCGAGTCCGTGCAAGGAGATGTTGCCAAGATAGATTTGGTCAGGTCGTTATCATACTTATGAAATCTTCCGCAGCTCCAATGTGAAGCACCTGATCCGCACGGGGCTATTGGTAGATATCAAAAGGTCATTTAAGTTTGTCTACAGGATCTGGTCAACCAACTAAAGCAACTTTTGTGCTACGTGGCCGAAACCGACGCTATTCAAATCCACTACCAAAAACGTCGCACTCTGAAGCACATTATATACACCCTGAGGTTACCATGGCAAGAAGGCATGACGTAATCAATTGTCACTCAAATGATCAAATCAAAACTCAGTTACCAAGTTAAGTAACCAGTTCAATCAACTAACCACAACCTACCATACACAATTCTTTGTATGAATCCTGACTTGTTTTACGCCATGGTGCTTATCTCTTATTCTACAGTTTCAGTTTCAGTTTAAACAACCATTAAGCATGCATTCCGGTGCGATGCTTTTGGTTGCTGTCTTTTGGCTGTCCATTCGGGTGAAGCATAGGAGGAAAACAGCAAGGTTGAAAGTAGGATCGAAATAAAAATTGAGAAATTCAATAGACTAATGATGCAGAGAAATTGATAAGAACGCCACTGTTTACGACACCCAGCCATGTCGCTTAGTGTCTCTCTAACCACTGATTACGACCATCCCGAGATCCCCAGATAGGGAGCCTAACGGGACCTATGTGACCCAGAAGCTTGAGAATAGATTATCTAAGATGACTTCTTCGCTTCAATTTTCCCATTCTGTTTTACTCTCAAGAGCATGTTTAAGCCTGTTCGTAAAGTTTTCATTACGTCCCCCATAAACGGGTGTTTTTCGGTTTTTGCCTTCATTAAGTGATGGCTCTCAAAACCGGATCCGCTACTAAGTAGTTGTGTTGGCTCAGTTGATCGCATCCTGCTTTACTTTTTGAAGAGTGGGTAATACAGCTGACTGCCGGCACTCAACGTTGACATCTTCAGTCTTTAATTTGTGACTGATAAGGCCATCCCATAAACGTCTTCGGCAGTTTAGAAACATTCTCAGTAATTCGTTACAGTTTGCTGACAAGCTTAACAGATATCCTTTAGACGCAGTCTCCACACTCATTCGTTCACTTTATCACTGAGCTTTTGCATAAATTTGTTAAGTATGTTTGATGTGTTTTTCCCGAGGGGCTGTTCTTCAGCATTTGATTACACTCCTCGATCAACGTTGGTACGGAAACTGGAATCACTTGAATGTCCCAAGCAATTCTAAACTTGGCTTTCCAACTATTTAATTGATACTGCCCAAACCACTAGACTTGAAAAGGCTTCATTGATTTCCAATAATCAACGACTCCGGAGCCCTTCAAGGAACTGTGCTATCCCTATAATTATTCTCCACGTATATGTTTGGAAATATGCAGCTGAAATTTGGTTGTGCCAACGTATTTCTTATTCCTCCGGTCGAATTCAGTCATTCTCCTCCCAAGCTGGACTAAGCTTAAACCCCAGTATTAGTGTTGAACGTTTACATGAAGTGTTGCACGCTCTTCATATCCACCAGTGATGAATAACTATCCTTTATTTAAGGTGAACTCTATCAAATATATTGATGTAACAATAGATACAAGTCTCAGTTGGTCAAACCTCATCCACGGTTGCATTGGTAAACTGCACTGTCTATCATTATATTGGAAAGCTAAGGCTGTTTCGCGTAGCCCAGTCAATTATTTCTACCTTCTCCTTTATTAATCAATGCGTTCTTCCCATTTTATTTTATTGCTCCCCTGTGGTGTTTCCAGGTCTATTGAGGCAAGCCTGGAAAACTATCCTCCGTGAATTGATAGTAATAAGCCGTGCATCTTTAATTTCTGCCGAGTCGTTAATCACAGAACTGATTGATAATCATATGAAATCTGGTAGAACTTCTGCCAATAAGGTTCTCAACGACCCCACCCATCCTTTGTATCTTGATTAATATTCTTGTCAATCCCACTGGATCACTAGTTCCTCCTATCGGTGTCTACACTCTCGAATAAATATTTATAAAAAGTCCCTTTGCTCGAATCTTCACCAAAAAGGAACGAGTTATAATTGAATTATGTCCACTTTTACTTGAATAAATCGAACTTCTGAGAAACGTTTTTACACAGCACTCTATTAGGTTTGTCTATATTTCTATAATATACTCCAGTGTGACGACCAGTGTATCATTTTTAACTGAAATGTAAGCATATTAAGCTTGTAAAAGTTATACAAATAAATACCTTTGTTTTCGTGCCTGTTTTCCCCATAATACGTTGATGTTTCCCATTTATTTTCAGAATCTCACGCCATGGTTCAACTATTATTAGCCATGTTTATTCTCTTCTGTGAACGGTTTATCTGTGAAACTTTCTGATTATCACGGAACTTCCTGTGTTAAATGTGGAGAGGGAGTTATCACAGATCCCAAAAATCGATTACAAACACAACTGCCAAATTGGGGGTTCTCATGCCTCCAAGCGCTCAGAATTCCGGCAAATACCACTGTGTACAATCTTTTTTGCACCTTTAATCACAAACAAGGAGAGGGGAACAGGCGAACTTTGCTCTCATTTTCGACCCCCTGTAAAACATTTTCCTCTGTTCAATATGTTCAGCGAGATGGTTTTCAACGGGGATGAAAGCTTCAGTGCTTGTAAACGTTACAGTTACACAAAAAGATGCCTAGAAATAGATCATTTTGACTAGACTTGAATCTAGCGTACAGCTGACCAAAGACAGATACTTGTACAATGCAGGCTTTCGTCCAAATCACTCAAGAGCCGTCTCACAACCCTGAAAGCTTGGTCAAACGGATTCGGACTCAAAGACGAATTGAAACAATGACCGCGGAGACATCCAACTGTATACAACATGTCTCGAAAATGAATGCAGGGAACAAGCCACACACGAACCAATCGTTTGCTTGCGAAACAGTTTTTAGAAGTAAACCCAGAGAACTCTATCCAAAGTGATGTTAACTACGAAATCATTAACAAAGTCTGTCTGAAAAGAAAACTCACTAAGATCCAGATATAGAACGACAGAAATCCTGCTTTTGTATGACTGAAAATCACACGCCAGCCCAATCATCAGTTATGTCTCAACAATAAGCACTTTCTCGAAAAAGTTAGCAGCACAATGCGCTGAAACGGATTACCTGTACGTGTCAACAAGGCAGTTTAAGAATCAGCTGTCACAACTGGAAAACGAGTGACAAAGTACGCAGTGAATTTGCTACGGATCGAGTGACCCAACAAGGAGAGCAAGTGGGTATATACGAGTTAGTTTAATCTTAAACTGAAGATCGAATAATATACATATATGTGTATATCACTAAGGGAACACTAAAGATGGTCACCAGAACACAAGCACTGTGGATGCAGTTCGGTTGCTGATGGAAAATTTGCAAACAAGTCACCCATCTCGGTAAAGATTTAGATGTGCATACAGTTATTACACTGGTAGGGGAGTTTCGATAGGCTTCTACTCTGTGGGTTTTTTTAGTAAAATACACCGAATGATGCCCCTCGTACAGAGAGGTTGTTGTAGTGGCAGTGGTGGG
>UZAN01049107.1:3316-16291 GCA_900618425.1 Echinostoma caproni | reverse complement strand
CCCCGGAGGGTGTGTTCGAATCCTACCACCATCACCTGAATTTTCCCGTTATGTGTTGTATGGTAGCCTTTTGATTGACCGCTCCCCCTTCCTGAAAATAGCATCTTTGCATATCCAATGAAAGAAAGTGAAAATAAAAAAGAAACGAAAAATTCACGTGATGGATGGCAGATAAGATTGAAGTGTAGGATGTAGTGCAGTCATGAATCTGATAGTTGTTTAATGTGCGAACTTTGCATGGCTGGAACTCACTAAGGAAAGACGGTTCGGAAATTATTAGCAATAACAATAATAACATAATAAATACACAATGAGATAGAAAACTAATAAATAAAAAAGATAATATATATGAATATAATGCAACTGGATCTTCTCTAATGGAATAGAACAGTCAGAATAATATTTCTTGTGCAAGAGAAGAATAACTATTGCCAAATGTGTTATTGATTTAGACTGACTCTACTTTCACACGCAGCTCTCATTTCAGCTGGTCAGCTATATACTCTAGAAGGACTAGACTCGAATTTCGCTTGCGTTAGAGCTAATTAGTGGTGCATGTCTTCCGTTCGCTCCGGGCATCCAACTTCGAACCCATTGCACGAAAAGTGTATGTTACCACTGAGCCAACCAGCTCACACACGGGCTGACCAAAATAACCAATAATGAGTGTTTAATTATTGTCTTCAGTGATACTAAGTCTATTTATTTTTGATCCGATAACAGTGAACGGACACAGATGATTACCAGTCAACTTCAATCGAAAAACTTAATATCAAGTATTAAATCAAGTATTCCATAAAGTAGACGAGTCGGTGAGCTCACCGACTCGTTTTCTCAATGCTATCATGGGAATATTCAAGCTTTTATTCCATAAAGCTTCGGGCTGACTTGGCACACAATGAAAACTACTTTACAATTACCTGTGACTAATGGTTTGGGATAAGTAACGTCGATTTGTTTTTAAAATGCTTTCAGACTTCGCTGAAGGCGTGAAGGTGACGTTTGAAGGATGATCACTCCAAATCTATATCATTTATCCCAGACCACTACTCATAAGTAACTGTGGGATAAATGTGAATACATGTAGCGATTGCTTTAATGGAGTTGGAACGCTGCTGGTTTGAATGATCCATTCAATGAACCTGACTGATAAAAACGGTTATCGATCGTTTTGCGCTAGTTAATTCACCGGTAGAAATTTAAAATCTGACTTGGTTTTTTCTCTGGATCGATCACAAACGAAGGTGCACTCCTCAGTTTTTCTGTGTTACGTAATCTCTCTCTCTTCGATTGGAAGAAGATTCCAGATATGCTCCCTAAGATGGACATTTTCAACTACTGTGAGCAGTTGCTTTTATGCAACATTTGATATACCAAAATCAGATCTCCCGAATCCCGGGGATACTGAGGCGAGGACAGCTCTTAAACTTGAAGATATTTGACAGACTTCGTGAAGTAAAGCAATTTGACTACTCACTACTGCTACTCTTTCAGGAATTTCACGTGCAGTTTTGCGAGGATTTGTTCATAAATTATAAACAACAAGTAATGTCGATATTTCTTCAAGAAGTGCGACAAAGCCAGCATTTCTTTCCTTGTCATACAGTAATTCTTCTCCTGTTGGTTTAGAATCCGTATGCGATCACTCTCTCCTTGCCGGCGTCATCCAACTGAGAGAGTAATGTACCAATGGCAACGTCACTGGCATCCGCGTCCAGGATGAATTCACCGCCTCTGTGGCTTACATCAAGCAGTGCCAAGATGGGCGCCGTGGATAGGGCGTTCCTCAAGATTTCGAAGTCACTGTCGCATTCTGTCGTCCATTTGAATGTGGTTCCTTTTTGTAGGAGTTGTGAGAGTGGAGAGGCAATCTCGGAAAAGCGAGGGCAAACCGCCGGTAGTATGATGCTAGGCCCATAAAACTGAGGAGTTGCGACTCGTTGCAAGGCTGCGGCCAGTTTTTCACTTTGTCTACTTTTCCTTGTCAGTTTGAATGCCATCGGCCAAAATGAAGTGGCCCGGAAACTGGATTTCTTTTCTGAAAAGGTTACATTTCTCGGGTTTTAACTTCAGGCGAACTTTATGGAGGCAGTCAAATGTGGCTTTCAAGTTCACCAAATACTCATCCTCCGTTCTCCCGTGTACTAACACATCATCGAGAGACACGAGATTCCTGCGTGGGATGAGATCCCTTAATACTGGCGACATCAACCGTTGGATTTTGGCCGGGGCGTTCGTCAATCCGAAGGGCATTGTTTGGAATTCGTTTAGCCCATTTGGGACGACGAACGCAGTCTTTTCCCTGTTCCTTTCTTCAATCTCCACTTGCCAGTATCCTGGTTCTAGTTCCAGCGTTGAAAAATGCGAGCACTATTGGTGCGACCCATGGGGATTTTGACGGCTGGATTACCTTGTTCGCTAACATTTTCTCTACCGTCTTATCCAACTCCTCCGTGTAACAACTCGAGATACGCTAGGTATTAAGTCGTACGGGCCCAGTGTCGCCTTTCTCTATCCGATATTTTACTTATCCAGTCCAACCCAGTGGTTCGCCCTTCAGCATAAAAACATCTTTATATTCCCGGATGAACTCGCTAAGGTTCCCTTGTACCGGTTCTTTCAGTTGGGCCCTATTTTATCGATAATCTCCTGGAACTCGTCAGGGCCCTCGGGGTCTAGCTGGACGGCCCCGCAGCAGTCTATTTTGGTGCGGGTTTGGCTAACCCTATCCTTGGCGCATACAGTGAGTTTCCTCATGTCTATGAAGCAAGTGAGGCTCCTCAAAATGTCAACACCCAGGATGAGACCCATACTCTCCGCAACAACAAATAGGTGTTTAACGGTAACACCGTCAAGTTGTACTTTAAGATGTACAGCACCAACCGTTCATGTCGCGCTTCCATTTGTCCCGCGTAGCCGACCATGGCACGGGTCCGCCCTAGGGCTGCCAACGGAATGTAGTACTGAAACGTCGATTGAGGACTTCGATGCACCCGTATCCACGAGACCTTATATTGATTGATTTTCTATCAGCAGGTCAATTTAAAACATCAAATTTTCACACACAGTAGAGGCAATAGACTCACCGTGGTCCACTGGGTCTGATCTGGCCACCGTATATGAGAGAATATTCCTGTGGTTTTGTCCGCCGGAAGAGGTTGAAGCATCGCCTCGGGCAATCCATCGTCGGTGACAGTCGTTGCCATTGTTACGGTATCTACCGACAGTCGGTTCTTGGCAAGGCCTTGGCTCCCACGGTCTCCAGGTTGATTACCGTTGCTGATGTCGTTGACGATAAACGGCCACGCAATGGCTCCCTGCGCCATGGACAGCTCGCTGCTGTTTTTCCGTTCCTTCTTCGAGGGCGATAGTTTCGCTAAGGCTGTTCGGTGGTTTTGTAATCAGTGCTTTCTTCACTGACGCACCGCTAACTTCTTCTATGAACCGTTCCACCTCTCGTCTATCCGGCCTTCGCTAATGTCGTTGGGAAAGGTCTTGGATACCAGTTGCTTAGCGCGATTCGCGTATGCCTCCACAGTCTCACCGATGTTCTGGCCTGCGGAATGGAACTGTGATTGGTATTCATTCGGGTGGAGCGGAGTATCAAGGAGATTTTGCAGTTTTCGGAAAACTTCATCAAGATCTTCCTCCTCATATGCATTCGACTGAAAGGCCCCATCAGCGGCCTAGCCGGTCAACAGGCCTAACAGCACCACTTTTCTTTTCAGATTCGGGTAACTTCTGCACAGAAGCACGTGCCTTCATTTCCTACCGTGCATAGTTTCCTCCGCTAGTGAACTTCTTGGGTGATGGCAGCAGTGGGGTGGTATCCAACCGTAGAGAGTCGCCGGTGATAAGTTTCGCCAGGAATTCGCTGATCATTTCACTGATGCCCGTCGCAGTGTTAGTTGCTGTCTTGACGTCTTCAGCCTGTTCGAGCTCATCTTCCTGATTTTTGCTGTTATGCTTCTTGGTTTATAATTTACTCATTGTGCATTTGGATGCACCTTTTCAACAAACTTCTAAATCTCATCTGTAAAGATTTGAAAGCACATTTGGGTGATATCGTTTGCAATAGGTTTGTTAATAGCGCTCTGGTACAAATTGGAGAAAACTGAAAGTTCACCGAAAGACAACTCCCAAATTCTTTTCAAATGAAGCATTTGAGATGGTTGGCTTCAGATAGGGAGATACAACTTTCAATCTTGTGATTTTGGAATCGCTTTTTCTTGTGGTATGACATCAGTGAATTGCGTTAATTATTTTATGAAGTACTAAAATATCCTCACAAACTGCTATTGATTTTAGCATTTCAAGATAGGAACAAAAATATAAGAAAAGAAAGAAACTAATATCAAACAAGCACTCTCATCTGAGTCCAAGAGCATGCTGAATGCCATTTACTCTGCTTTAGTTAGTGTTCAAGTAAAATATGAAAGAATACACAAGAATTCCGATAAGGATTTGTTCGAGAGGGATTTTAGTTCAGTACCTAACTAACCGGAGTAACAGAATTTTACACGATTATTTGTTGATCGATGGGTTTCCTATTCGAACGGTTGATAGAAGTTCAATAGGTACGACTGGTTATTGAAACGTCTCTTCGTTAAACCATAAAGCCTTCTTATGGGAGAGAGAGAGAGTAGTAACAAGAAAACAATGGATGAAAATGAATCATATTGGGCACAAAGTTGGAAAAACTCTTTCGTGGATAATAGAAATATCTGAGTTTATGGATACGAAATGATGGATACCTCAGTCTTCCAATGCAACATTGAATGTTTATGAAAAAATAGATGCTAAGAGATTTCAAAAACACCCTCATTCAGTTCAGTTCACTCTAGATAGCGAACAGTATTCACCATTAACTACCTACGGGACAATAATTGCGATCGGCTGAATATCGAAATTTCGCCCCTTACAAAGATCCGCGTGGTCTCAGTGATGTTTGGACAATTTACAACCAGAGATTGAATAAAGTCTGACATTTATTTGCCTATTTCTTTGACATCATTTTTTGTACTCAGTTTGTCTGTTTCCTCCCCGATTTCGTCTCATTCAGTCAGTCAGGTGGCCCCACGTCCACGGTCACGCTACAAAAATAATTCGTTTAGCTCCTTGATGAACAGGGAACAGAAATAAAAGCAAACAAGACGGCACAAACTGGGTGAATAATTTAATTATTTTGCGTAAATAAGAAAAAAACATGCGGAATAAGGGGCAAAGCAGTTTGGTGTGTAGGCAAGCTGAATGTACGTCCTAGAGGACTGAATTTGAACAGTTCACTGGCCATATTTCCGAGCCGTATGGCTCGGGGCTGCCTGTCCACAATGTTTCCATTTCGGTTTGGAAATGAATGTAATTTACCTCCAGCAATCCTACATGGAGCATGTACCAAGGACATCATTCACGAAGGAAAGCAATTGGTTCAATCACGGAGAGCATCCCTGAACCTGCGAAAAGCACAAGAGTGCTCGTTCTCTTGTTTTCTAAAATGAAGTCCAAACAACACCAGGTATACAGAAAAATGAAGGAATTACGAATTCTCATTCCACTTGTGGCCTCCAAAATGCGAGTCTTAACGTATCTAAAACATATTTGGTCGATCAAAACCAATTATAAAACCGAATGGAATCATGCACCGTGATACACTTTCCGAGCAGCCAATCAGAATGGTGAAATCCCAACAAATCCGATGTGCTCCCAAACACGCAAAGCAACGAGATGAATACCGCAGAGTTAAGGGTGAACGTGTGTTCCATATATGTAACAACTGAAATATTCCTATTCCGAATACTACAGTTATACGTCCACAAGGCGGGGTACCGGGATGGGGAGATTTGTTTATTTTGAACAACGACCGGGGTATCGATAAATTGGCGTAGATACAACAAAATTTCTCATTGGGAACAGGTCATCATAATTCCCACGACTACGCCGGATAATTAATGAAACGGTCCGCCAGTAGATGCACATTTTTACTAGTAAAGACAGTAAGTTCTTCAATCCACTCGCGAATTCCACATTTTAGTGCATGCAAAGTACTCACAAGTGTAAGTAGTATCTCACAACAGTTGTTATTTTCTGATACATTTTCATCATCTTTTATCGTTCATAAGCGATTTACACTGTGATGAAAGAAAATAAGACAGATCTCGTGCACAGGTAAATCAAAGGGATGGTCATTTCGGAAATTCACCAGGTGCAGTATACCAACAGCGTTTTCTATTAGGGTGGCAGACCGTTCTGTCGTCTTCCGAGTCAGTACCACCGCCTAGCCATCAGGACCTCATGTGGTTCGTCACTCCAAATTCCAGGGATAGGTTGCCGGTTACCTCTCATCTTACTATGAATTCTATAACTAGCAAGATCACTTCCCCAATGCATTCTCACTTGACAATCGCAGTAACTAACATTCGCCGCTTGAACGACAATATTGAATCTGTACATCGATTTCTTCAGACCACTTCTCCTTTTGCTCTATTTTCATCCGGAATACAGTTTTTTCTTCCATAGACACCACTCGTCTGCAGTTTCTCAACTATTCTCTGGGCACTTCATTCATCCCCAAAGCTGGTGTTCGCGCTTTTTATTCATCATTCAATTGTTCCTATCCCGTTCGCCCACTTAAATCTCACCGACCGCGAGCCCTAGATTATGTGGCTGAAACCTCGAATCCCTTCTTACAATCACTACCTCTGCACTGTATACCGTTCCCCAAATAGTGGTGACTCTTCACTCTTTGATATTTTATCGGCAAACATTGATAGCATTGTTAAGGCAGACCCCAAAGCTCAGTTCACAATTTTGGGTGATTTTAACGTCCATAACGGGGATTGGCTGTTACGCTCTTCAGGAGTATCACCCCTTGGAATTGAGGCAGAATTATTTGCCCTATTAAACAACTTTCACCACATGGTTGATTTCCCCGCCCGCATCCTCGACCGTATTGGCGACCACGCTCATACCCTCGATCTTGTTCTCATATCCAACCCACAAATATTTTCAAATGTTGCAGCAATTCCTCCCCTGGGTTCACAGAACCGTTGTCTTAGTTTACTCTCTACCCAAATTATCCATTACGCTGTTACTTCCATTCTGACCATACGGTTCCGCTGATTGGTACAGCTTTCTTAATTGTCTCCGTTTCGGCTTCGAAAGTTCTTTCGCGCAAGGCATGCACCCATTTATTCCTCATTCCGCTAAACCAACCAAGGCTCTTTCTCCACAATGGTTTAACCACGCTTGTTGTCGTACTGTTAGTAAAAAGGAGGCGTTGGCGTCGCTCACCTTCCCCTGCTCCCGTCGATGGTCCTTTCAAACACGCAGCAACTGTGCAACCATCATACAGAAAGCTAAGTAGCACTTTGTTCAGCGCAAAGCATCACAGTCAGCAACCGATCTCTCTGGAAGCCGGACTTTCTGGTCAGTGGTTATGATAGTCTCCCGTAACTTTTGTAACATTAACTTTCCACCCATTGTCTGATCCCCTTGAAAAAGCCCAAGTGTTTGCTCCCAATTTGCTTCCAGCTCTACCCTACTCAAAACACCCATCCAGCCTTAAATATACCTCACAGCAAACCATCTTTTTGCACCACTCATTTCCACCAGAAAGATGCGTCAGATCCTCTTATAACCCACACAAGCCACCTGAATTCCTCCCATGGTTCTCACAATGTGTATCCCAGAACTGGCCCCTCTCCTATGCCGCTAATTCTCACTCTCCCTTAATTCCGAGATATCCCCAACCTCAGAAATAGTTCCTGTGCCCAAACGCTGTGACCACTCAGACCCAAACAATTACCGCCTCTCATAACAGTTATTTCGAAGGTTATGGAATCAGTTGCTTTTGATCAACTCCGTCATCACCTGGAGCAGAATAAGATGCTTAGGGAACTTCAATGCGGTGTACGATCCCATCGATCTACCGGTGCTCTTCTTCTGGTGCTCATTTCGCATACATGATCGGTCGCACTCGATAACCACGGATAAACACATACGGTGTCATTGGATATATCGGAAGACTTTGATCGTGTCTGGTACGCAGTTCTGTTGGCTAATCTACCCCAATTTGGCTTTCCTTCAGGGCTTGTGTCCTGGACAGCAATCTCTCTCAAGGATCGCAGCATTTTTGTTCTAGTAGATGAAACTTTCCGTGACGGTGAATGCTGGTGTTCCCCAATTTTCCGTTCTTTCTCCTTCCCTTTTTCTGATGTTTGTCGATAACCTTTCTTGAACTCCAAATCCTATTCACGTCTTCGCCGATGACGCTACCCTACACTCTTCTTTGTTCTATTCCTCTTCATGCATTGCTAATTCCAGCACTAGCGATGATCGTACCTCCCTCTGTTTCTCGTTCAGTTCTGATCTGGGCCTTATTTTTGCAGGGGTCTGTCGTAACCGTGTTCTCTTTATTGCCATTAAAACTTCTATTATGTCAATTTCTCTTGAGAAAGCATTTTTCTCTCTTTCACTAAATTTTAACGTGAATATTCTTCGTTCCACAGATTCATGTAATCTGTTGGGACTTTCCTTATCTTCTTGCCTCTCAGGTCATCATATATTTATCTACTTGTCTACCACTCTGCGCTCAAAATCGGTTTCCTCTTCCGCGCCAGACGGTTCTTCACCCCACTTTACCTCTCGTTTTCCAAATCTCAGATTTTGCCCACACCTGAATACTGTAGTCATGTGTGTGGTGAAGCTTCATCCGCCTTTATCTTCTCGATCGTATTCAACTTATGGCCATTCTTCTCATCAAAGGTCCGTCTCTAACATATAACTTGCAGCCAATAGCTCACTGTCGGGTATTCGCTTCTTTATCCTTATTCTATCGATACTACTTTGGATTTTGCTCCAGTGACCTTGTCACTTATGTCCCTCTCCAGCTCGTTCTTCCTCGTAGATCCCGCATACAAGCGGCTAGCCACCCATTTCAAGTGACTATCCCCAGGTGTCCTATTTCTAACTCTCAATCATCTTTTTTCCAAAGAACAGCAGAACTGTTCAACACTCTTCCCCTTTCAGTCTTCCCTCCAACTTACAGTATCCTTTCCTTCAAACGCAGAATCAACAAGCTGGTTATATCTTGAATGTTCCCCTTGCCTTCCCACATACCGTATATCTTTGGGTTATGGGGTCTACCCCTTTTACTGCATTCACTTATGTGTAATAAAGAAATGCACCTACAATGAAATTAACAACAATCACAGTGACAACAAAAACTGCTGCTACTATTGCTACTACTACTGCTACTATTACTAACACTAATACTAATACTGCTATGCACACACGGGTACTGAGTCTAAATTATATTCTGGACTAATTGACATATCTATCTATGTACTGCTATATAAACAGCATTCGCTCTGCCAAAATGACATATAAATGGTATTTACCTGATCTAAGGTAGTAGCACAGTCTGACAATGAGAGTTTTTAAGTTTGTTATTAGTCATATGGCATTCTTTGGCACTACCTGTCTAGTGTAGTTCATTCCTATATGAAAACCAGCTGTTTGCTTATGTTTCGAGCATACATATAAGTGCTGCACGTTGGGACACATCCGCAGTAGGTCAGTGAATTATGCTTAACTTTTTCTCTTTTTATAAAGATTATTGTGCCGTGATTTGTTTGACAGACGTGTATGAACTACAAATACAGATTATGCATTCTGCATTTGTGAACCCCTAGAAGACACGTCTGTCGAGTTGAAAATGCCGGATGCAAACCACAAAAGAAGATAATGATGCTACTGTTCCGATTGTGTTTGGTTTGGTTTAACATGACAGTAGTAAGTTGAGTATGTTTCTAGTGTGCTGTTGAAATGAACATGCAGGTTTTTGGGTGGACGTCTTTAATGATCCATGCACATAATATCATCATACAATTCAAGTGTCAAGTGTATCACGGAGTTAATAAGTATGCCAGAAGGATCCACACAGAACTGGGGTGTCTCAGATGTGAGCGCATTATTTGGATGAGTGCGCCCAAATTCAAGTTCAATCGCATACCCTGTTGAACATTTGGATTTGAGCTGCACTTGCTCCAGGTAATTTACACCATAGAATATCGATCCAACTTGTCACAGCCCGCTCTATCTGACTGATTGTGGTCAAATTGCATCGGATGCACATGTTGGCGATCATCCTTGACACAGTTTCCAATTAGGGGGACAGAGTTGTTGAAGACAGTCGGATGAACAATCCAAGTCAAGTTCGGTCAAGTCAAGTTTATGCGCACACACACACACACACACACACACACAGATACATATGGTGATTTTTCAATGGGATGGACAGTACAACGCGATTGGCGGATTCAACTGAGGTTACAGGAATCGCAAAACGGTTTCAGTCGAAGTGGAAATTATAATTAAATTGTGATAACCTTTCCCATGCTCGTAACTACTGATAAGTAAGTTATTTTACCTACCCAATCAATGTGTTAATAGAGTTTACATTAATCTACAAATAATTTTAATGCAGGTAAAATGCAATAACAAAAACATGGTATGAGCTATTGACGACGGCACTCAGTAAGTGTTAGAATGATAAGCAAGTCCGCTCTGCTTCAGATCCACAAATAAAGGGAACCGGTGCCGAATAGATGGGCTTCGAAATCACATGACCATTCAAGATTTCATGGGTGTGGACAAAGGTCGATAGACACAGGAAAACAAAAGAACACCAATTGAGCAATTAGTTGGCCTATGATCGACCGAGGGTTTAAATGCGACACGAAATAAGGTTCCTTCGCATGTGTTACAATTGGTTACCTTTTTGAATGTTTGCAGGTTTAGACACGTTATATGTGCGGTTTAAACACACGTGAATGAGACAATATTATTGTAGGCCTGGATTCATTGATTTATTTCTTTATAAAAAAACTACCAAACTAGTTAACCTGTTGTAGTGGAGGAAATCTATAAATGGCTTAGTCGCCACGACGTTTGACGTAAAACTATGAAAGAATTTCCATCATCCGATTCCGTTTTATTAAATTAATCAAGAACTGCAAATATATCACCAGTACTTTTCATAGATGTGTATTTATGCTAATACATCTCAATAAATATCACTACTTGGGAATAAAATTGTCCGGGGAAAATAAAATAAAATCACAGACTACTAGAAACGATTTCATCATGAGACGGGAAATCGGATTCTTCACAAACACATTTCATTTGAGCAGTGGAGGATCTGATTCAATTCCAAAGGGGGAAATTGGTCTTGTATATAGCAAATAAAACATGAACTGAAAAGCCAGGAAGCACTGGAGAGCTGCTTCGAACTGGTTGGGTCTCATCAGCAGTGAAAACCCATTGACCCAACTGGGGATCGAACCCAGGACCTCACAGGCAGAACGCAAGCGTACTACCANAAGCCGTTTTTCATTTTCCAATTACACGATATAGCCCAACCCATCTTTGCGGGTTTGTTGCAGGCCACGGACATCGTTGGATTTGAACTGTTGGTGATAACCAACCAGGTGAAAACAGCTGTCCAGTGCTTCCTAGCTTTTCAGTTCACGCTTCATTTGCTATATACACGACGAATTCCCCCTTTGAAAATGAACGAAATCCCCCAAACTCACGTGAAGTAAGTAGTCAGATTGTGAATGTTTCCAACGGCGTCATAACCCCGGAGGCTATTGCTGAGATGAGTGAAATCCGTGGCCTACAACAAGATTACATATTTGTTTGTCCACTCATCCGATCATCAAGATTACTCGTGGTACGTTGTGGTGTTGGTGGATGGACCAGGGAAGCTTTAGCGCTTGCATGAATTGTTTTGGGGCACAGAGAGGGAGGTTGTGCAGACACATGCCCACCGCTTATGCTGTAACCAGCATTCGTCAACGAACCTGCCTCGATAATCGCCCACAAACTTTATACGGGGACGGTTAGCCTCGGACACGTCCGCAGTGTCAGTTGTTTCAGCTAGGTGTGATACCACTGCATTGGTGAGTGACTTAATTGTGTTCAGCCACGCAGGGTGGTGTTCGCGAACCCTTTCGGACCGTGCGGCCTATGCACGTTGTTCCACAGGAACAAGCCACGTTCGCTGGTTACAGCAGAAGCAGTGGGCATTCGTCTGCACAACCTCCCTCTGTGTGCCCCAAAACAATTCGTGCAAGCGCTAAAGCTTCCTGCCCCCCACACCGTATCACAAGTAATCTCGATGACTGAATGATTGGACAGACAAACATGTGATCGTAGTGAACCCAAGTTCCAGTGTGATGATGATACTGTTTCTACCAATCTGGGATTTTTTTATTTTCCCAAGACAATTTTATTCCTAAGTAGTGGTATCGAGGTGTATTGGCATGAATACGAATCTCTGAAAACGAGCTTGTTCGCCACTCTGTTGTTTTGTTTGAAATGTTCCCTGTAGGACTATTCCACCAATATCACCAGTACATCGACGTTAAACTTAACGAATGCGCCACAATAGGGTAACTATGCGTTTGAAGCACTTTCGCAAATTGAGTACGAATCCGGATTCAACAGCGAAATTGCTGATCGGTGTGGAAGAACTTTATAGTCTTTAATATTGTAAAGCTTGACAAGGGGCTAAATGTGACAAATTATTGAAGATCGGTTCTCGTGGATAGGATGGACTAAATTCAATTGTGCCTGGCGAACAGGCGAAATTGAAACGACAACATTGCCAGTATTCCTAGATAAAGGATCTGGGAAACGCGTTGACAGTTCACTGATATAAGCCAAAAACAACGCAGATGAGAGGACCGTTCCCCGGAGCACTCAGAATTTATTCACGAGTGAGTTGGACGTTTTCGTGTACAGTCGAGTGTATTGAAGGCTGTTCGTAACCAGCACTCGATTGGGGAAGGCCATATCGAAACCCCTAGTCAACAACTCCGGGGTCCTTCAAGGAGCTGTGCTATCCCCTTACTTATTTGCCATTTATATTTGTGATATTCCCTGTGTTTATCCCGCACGAATTTTGAAATA
>UZAN01049106.1:11527-22789 GCA_900618425.1 Echinostoma caproni | reverse complement strand
ATGCCTCTTCTCGTAAGAACATGCCGAGGTCACTGAGGATACATTCCATCTTTCGTTGGTAATCTGCACGGTCCATCAAGACAGCCCCATAACCTTTATCACAGTTGAAAATGACCAAATCGGATTTGTCCTTTAATTCCTTTAAAGAGGATAAATGCTCGGGAGTGAGAAGTGACTTTTGTCTTGATGGGGCTATTCGGTGTTGACGCTCCAAGTCATTTTTCAATGTTAAACTTTGTAATTGTTCTTGTATTTTGTAAAAAATAAATAGATAACACAGAAAAATCATATCGGTATATTTCAGTCTAGATAAAGGTTGGCAACTCAGTCAAGCGAGGGTAACGATTCGGCAATGATCCAGGTCACTGATTCCAATTGCACTTAGTGAGGAAGACGACTGATATTCTTCTTCTCCGTTACATATCCTCAATAGATAAAAATAGAACAGGTTGATATCGATAATAATAATAATAAGTAATAGCATGAATTATTTACAAATAGATTCCCTATGGATTTGGATGTATGAATTGCCGAAAGCAAACCTGTCCACTATCCAAAACTTCTTGTCCAAGCTCGTCTAATTTATAAATGCTGAATTATACAAGATAGAGTTATGAAATTTATCAAAGAACATGTACGTTTGAGGACCGCGACTTCTATACAACGTTATGATCTGAAAAGTATTGCACTATAATAATTGTAATCAAGTTTTGATCAGTTTTTCTAACTAACTGTTTATTGATTCATGAAATGCCGGATCTTAATATTTTATGAGAATTAAGTAAAATATACCTTTAGTTTCATACATCCAGTTCCCTTAACGAATTTTATCACGGCGAGGAAGAACTACATTTCAACAGGATAACATGAATTCAGTTATTTCGGGTACTCTCAATCAGCTGCATGCGTACAATGACAATCAAGGTTAAACAACAACAAAAACATGATAGGTTATGGGACAAATGAACACACCAATTGGGCCAATCACAGGACAGGGGCAAAGGTCACACAGTCAACCACGGCGAGTGAACACATGACGGGGTTCAATCCTACCAGGGCAGGGCAAGACTGGCNACAAAGTCTAATTGTTTACACAAATTGGGTTTAAGCCGTCGAATGGCGGAGGCTTCAGCAAACTGAAGTAGACGATGGTGTTGTTGTCTACTTATGATCCTAAAGGACTTGCTAGGCTCCACACACATGTTGCAGTCTAATAATAGCAATAGAGCTTTTAAAAGCTTTATTTCCTTTCAGCGCTAGATTCTTCGGGATGTGTTCGGAAATCCTTACGGACAGCCTTCTCTCAGTTGGTCCAACGTACTTGCTACCGCAAGTACACTCTAATAGATAAATACAAGAGGAGGTAACTTGAGGATCAGGCTTGTCCAAATTCGATTCCACGAGCAGACGCTTGGTTTTGTGCAGAATGATTTGTGAGGCTGCNTGTTTTATTCGTCGCTGGAGATGTCAATCATTTTCGTCTCTTTTGAACGGGATGGCCAAGTAAATTTTCTTTTTGGCGGGCATTGGGTATTTTTGCTTAACTGCTGTGTCTTCCGCTTACCTTTTGATGAACTTCAGAGGGTACGCATTTTCGAGTAGAGTCGACTGAATTAAAAGAAGATTGATTTCCAAGGACTCTTCTGCACAAATTTGACGAGCTCGTGTGAATAGAGTACGAACAAGGGCATGCTTGTAACTTATAGGATAGTAACTTTCGAAGTTCAAATACTGACCAGTCTACTTTGGTTTATGAAACACGGAGCGGTTCAATGTACCATCTTCTCTACTCGCTATGTGTACATCGAGGAATTGAAGTGTCTCCTGAGACCACCAAACTTTAGGAGTCCATACAAAAAACTCAGCTATACACCCGATATTTTGATGACACAATCGTCGTTGTTGACAATGTCGATCAAGCAAATCAACTATTGGAGGACATGAACAGCTGCCACAAAGATCTTGAGTTTACAATCGAGCACGGATCATTTAGGATCATAAGTAGACAACAACACCATCGTCTACTTCAGTTTGCTGAAGCCTCCGCCATTCGACGGCTTAAACCCAATTTGTGTAAACAATTAGACTTTGTGGCCAGTCTTGCCCTGCCTTGGTAAGACTGAACCCCGTCATGTGTTCATTCGCCGTGGTTGACTGTGTGACCTTTGCCCCTGTCCTGTGATTGGCCCAATTGGTGTGTTCATTTGTCCCATAACCTATCATGTTTTTGTTGTTGTTTAACCTTGATTGTCATTGTACGCATGCAGCTGATTGAGAGTACCCGAAATAACTGAATTCATGTTATCCTGTTGAAATGTAGTTCTTCCTCGCCGTGATGAAATACCTTCAGTTGTCTATAATTGGTTATAAATTATGACATAGAGTTCAAACATGATAAATTTGGCAAAATGGTTTGGGAAAATTTCTTTTTCACTTCCTTTTTCTATTTATTGAATATACAAATTTGCAGTCATCTTTCAGGAAGAAAGCTGTGGCCATACAAAGGCTGCCTGGGAAAATACAGATTTAGGGAAGACGGGCGGCGGTGGAGCGGTTTGAACCCGGGACACCCAGGTCATTAGTTGTTGACCTAACCACTTGTCATAGCTCAGACAAAAATCCAAAACTCTAGTGGTTTATAGCTGTTCGCAATGGGCTTTTCTCTGCCAGTTACGAGAGATCCTTGGATCTGACAGTAATCAATATGTGGTACATTTCGTTTCTTCGTATCACTGAATAAACCCAGTTTAGTACGGCTCTTCTGATTATAGGACGCCAAAAACTGTTAGGATTTATGAAATCATGGTGCTTGGAAGTGGAAACAGTTGTGTGTGGCGATGATGTAGGTGAGATTGTGTATCAGATTACCTCAAACTCATGAGGTAGTTGATTCTTCAATCTATCTTCGTTCTTTTTCAAATTCATCGTGTCAGATTCCGGTTAATATTGACCGATGTGTACGTTTGATTCCATTTGTCATAGTTTACAAAAGGCAATACCATCGTAGGCTTCTTGTATCGTTGTAGCCCACAAATACAGACACATTAGAAATAAAATAGCAGCAGCCTTAGAAGGATGGTTCCTTTTTCCCAGTCACTGCTGTTTTTCAAAAACCTTTCTCATTTTGGTGAAAGTTCTGGCTCACCAAAAAAACTTCCAGGAAAGCATTCAAAGTTCCTAAATAAAATCGCTGAAATATAGAGATGTTGCTGATTTGCAGTGGAACGCAGTATTCTAATTGTACTCCAACCCTAAATGTGGAGACACATACTTGTATGTGTGATAACATGAATAAGCAGACGTATGCTAGATCAGTTGAGGCTACATCCGTTTTGCATCGCCTCCCTACACTTGCACAGACCTAGTAACGATCTGTTTTCCGTTGATATTTGATTGATTACATTTCTAAACTACACAGATCTTATTTCTTATTATTCCTTGCAATTTATACTTTCCAAACACGCATTTCATTTGGGAAAGAATTATGAGATAACTTACTATCTAGCTAAATTAATGAATCTCATATGTAATTAGTCCTATGTGTTTCGTTGTACTGCTACAGATACGAAATACTTTGAACAGTTTTGTTTTCCTCTTTTTGTTATTAGAATGTGTGCTGTTCAACTGTTCAGACAACTAGTACGTTTCATTTCGAATTACCGTGGACGTAAGTTTAAAAGCTTTTCGGAGGAAACGAAGACAATCACGGGATTATAATGAAACTCATTTCACTCTGAGCGCAAAGCGCTTTGCGTTACGTGGATCACCAGAATGTTTGATTCGTTTTGTTATGGGCAATATTCGAACACCACTGTTCATCGTTAAGACTAGGTGCACCCTGTCAACCAAACTAGGAATCGACGTCTTACTTTAAGATATTTGATTTGGGGAAAAATGACTGGGTACATTTTCGTGATTGTCACATTATCGATGTATGCCATTCTTTCCTGTAGTAAGTGGAGATATAGCGATACCCGGACGCTTTCAAACTTATCAATAAAACGGACCCACTAATGACGGGTTATGTGACCCGTGATGCAGCAACACGTCACGCTAAAATGGAAAACTAGCCCGTTTTGTGACTTTTCACTACTTAAAGTGCTTTCTTAGTACACTCAAGTCCATTAGGACCAAACCAGCAAGCTTGAAAACACGCATTTTCCAGAATGCGAGATGTTTGGGAAAACACAGAAAGGTTACTGTGACAGTGTGAAGCTGACGCACCTCTCAAACACAGCTTGCCACAAAGCCCGAATATGGTAAATATTTTGATAATGAAGCGATGAATATTGAACGCTGTGCATCAAATTTATCTATCAGAATGATTTGTGAAAATCACCCGAAAGATAAGGGAAACCACCAGGTCGATTTCATACAAATGTCATGCGTAACTGTTTAAAATCGGTTTGCGTTTCATGGAGTAAACCAATGTTGGTACCATCGATTACAAGCCCCCCTATTCACCTTCATAATACCGAAAATAAATAAATTCACCTGCTGCAGTCCTAGCTTGATCAGGACATCGAATGCGATACCGGAAACTATGGAGAGCATCACCATATGGTAACTCCTAAAGGTTCGAGCGCAAACAAGGTACCAATCAACCAAAAGCACTCAAGCAAGAATTGAAGGATTCGCTATACTCCACTTAAAAAAGGACCATATGTTGACCATAAACTTTAACTTACGTGGATTCTTCCCTTCCAAAACCTATCCACCATCCGGTCCATCCCACACATTCTCACTTGCTGTGAATGCGTTGTGAGCTTGACAGTGCAGTTTGCTTCACTGTAACTCACTGTACAATGATCATGATAATGACGAGGGTGATGAGACGCATTACGTTTTATTACCATATCGTGCTTAATCGAAACAATGTGGTTACTGTGTTTTGACAAGACACTCCCCGATGATGACCATATTACGATTGTGTTCATCTGACAAATGGTTGATGCCGAAACCACTCTGGTACTGGTTGACAATGCATAAACTCAGGTATAATACAACAATTTCAAATTCATTGCTACTCGAAATGAATTAGTGCGGCGCATCACAGCTGAAAGCACAAAAGTTACATATGCGACCTTAGTTATCTACCACTTACGTTTACCGAAAGAGAAAAAAAGCGTGAGTACTGACCTCAAATCTTTAACCGTCTTACGGTCACACATGCGTATCTTCGACACTCCATTAACCCATAGGTTTCTATTTAAGTAACTGACAACAATCGATTTTTTTGTGTACGAGATACAATGCAATATGCCGCAATCTTTTCAGGACCAGAAAGATGTTTTTTCTTTGCACTTGTTCAGTAAGCAGATTTCCATTAGTAACATCCGTTCTTGTGTGACCGAACAAAGTTATTACATCATTTAGCGGTAATCATTGTTTGCGTCACAAGTGACTTTGAAATCATGCCACGCCGATGTGTTCAACGCTCATTTTCTATTGCTAACGCTAAAATACCTGCTTTCAATCTTTTCACATTTTTGATAAAATGACTTTACACTGAAAAGGATCGGTTCGTAACTGCGTATTCTGCCAATTTAACTACGCGACTATTTAGAGAGGAAACATTCACGTTACGCAATGACATTTGCTTCGGAATATTTGTATGTGCAGACTATGAATCGATCCGGTCTCGAGCGTACGAACAATGTTGGGTTATGTTAACAATTGATGACAACAAAAACGGGAGGCAAACAGTGAACTCGTAAGCTCGTCCCCAATTATTTGCTCAACTTCTATCCAGTTGGATAATCTGCTTAGATGCGATCGACTGCAAACTGATCCACGGAAAAAGGAGCGGACTCCGAAGTCCACAACTGGTCAATGAATTGCGAGTTACTCAAAGATCAACCAATTATTCACCGGAAAATATAACTCTGTCGCGAAATCCCGCACAATTGAGGAAAGTATTCAAAACTTTCTGGTGTTTTTGTAGTGTTCATTACACATGATTCGATAATGGTTATGCTATAGAATCAGTAAGACACGTTCTTCTTTCAACAGCAAGATATCATAACATACACATGCATGCATGATCAAAAAATGAGAACATTTGAATTCGGCATTCTTGTTGTTTGAACTGGACCAGTCGAAAGGGATGCCTGTATCAAATGAAGAACTTCCGTCAAACTTAGTTTGTTTCAAACCTAGTGCACGTTTATTTTGATGAAACTTTGCGGTGGGTTGATTGAACATCCTGAAAATTTGATTGATGATAATTGCAGGAGAACCGTTACATAACAACTCAATTCGACTTAGTCCAATCGAAACAGTTGCCATAAATGGTGTATGTATTCGCCATTATGACCTTTCCAGTTTTACCAAACATTTTTATCATGCGCTTGGAAAACTGAGCGTTCTCTGTTATAAACCAGGCGAACTGTTAAAACGCTTAACGAGTTTCTCTTAAAATAGCAAAGCACAAGCGCTTCCTTAAACAAAATTGAGCTAAATTTCAGTACTGAAAAATTCATCGTTTCTTTCTGATAATAGTTTCAGTAAAAGGCGAAAATGCCTGAATTTTTCTGTCAGCTGAGCGAGCAAATGCAAGCGCTTTCAAATAAGGCATGTCTTACAATGAGATATTTGAGATGTTGATATTTTAGCTGGCATGTTAGTAACGACAGGGATTTTCATCCTGTGAAATTTGTGTGCAGGAAAAACATTTGGCTAACATTTTCAATATACTTCCATCATTGAAGGGATCCCTAGTGAAGCTGAACAAACGCACTACGAACAATGGTTATTTGTTATCAAAGTGGACGTCCAAATGAAAGAGTACGACGCAAATCCGCTGACCTTCACGTATTCAAGCACATTTCTTGAGATTTTAAGCGAGACTGTTCCACAGATAGAAGTCAGTTTTCAGAGACCAATGCGTGGAATCAACGTTGGTATATTGTAACCCTTTTGAGATCCGGTTCACATAATGTTTCTTTTCTCATATTCATGTAAATGTAACACTTTTGGCAGTATTATGAATATTGTCTTTGGAAATGTATCATTCAGTGAGTGACTATTAAGTGTAAAAATGTGACAAGTACACCATGTAATGCTATGACTTCTTCAGTTAATCTTTGTAAAATTAACAGCAGGCGGGTGGAACCCTACCATCCATTAGGGTTTAGTTTTCCCTCATGGGAACAGATTATCTAAGCCCCTGGACTCAGAGTGATTACCACATAAGGCCCCACTATGTCCCTTGTGGTACTGAGCCGGTTGACAGTGGAGCTAACAACAGTTGGGTGAGGGCGATGGGGTTGAACCTCGTACTACCGGGAACCGATCGCAGTGATTTGAACCGTTTGACCACCATCACGCCAAATGGAGTAAATGTATATTTGGTCACAATCGGAAGTCACTATATTTAAACATTTTTAAGAGTAAAATTTGGTTTTGGTGGTATTATTTCAAACAGCTTTTTTATTGAAACCTACCGCAGTAGAAATCGTAATGAAGACAAAATTAAAAGTGAG
This sequence comes from Echinostoma caproni, assembly GCA_900618425.1. Classification (NCBI taxonomy): domain Eukaryota; kingdom Metazoa; phylum Platyhelminthes; class Trematoda; order Plagiorchiida; family Echinostomatidae; genus Echinostoma; species Echinostoma caproni. Next base: position 15,305 of record UZAN01049106.1, on the reverse strand, counting down.
CAATAGCTCCCTTGAAAAAGACAACACAACACAGCACACAAAAGACCGCTGTAGAACAGCACTGGTAATAATTGAATGGTGCGTCTTGCAGCAGTAATGATTTTCAAATTGCACTGCCTTTGATGTTGGTTTCTTCCAATGAGATACAAGAACTCAGGTCTACATCACATCAAGGACTATTTTTCACAGACACAACGGTCTTCATTTTTCGCTTATCACTTTAGATAGTGAAGAAAATATGAGATGACTTTGATTGAACTGGATTCTGTTCGTTCAGTTGTTCAAGTAGTTGGTTCTTTCGTAATTCTCGGTTTGCTATGCCTATTAATGAACGCTTCGAGGTAGGCTATGTTCCCCAACAACTCCTGACGGTTTTGCAGTTCTCGTTCATTTCTGTTTCCCGTGCAGCTTCGCTTTGTTCTCTTAAATAAGGTATGAACAAGACCACGTTTTCATTCCAGGGCCTAAAGCTCTTGAAGTGTAAATATTGGCCTGTCCAAGGTTTTTTCAATAATCGGATGGAGCAGCTGTTCCGGTCATGCAAATGTCAGGACAAGGGAGTGAGTGAATTGTGAATTGTATATTTCGATGTAGCTTATTCTTTATCGTTAATTATCATAGCCTCGTCTGCAGTATGCACCATGTTTAAATGCAGCGAAATCGTCTTGAACGTAAATCGTGCAGTAAGGCAATATGGCCGTTCCTTTTGAAATAAGAAATAAGCTCGTGGGTTGGAGCCGGTCCTAATATTAGGCATTCAACCAATCATGAAGACTCATTTGCATATCCCTCTAGTCACCATCGCTACGTGATCGTTGAATGCGTTCAGTTAATTTAACCTAATTATAATTCAAATTTTGTTTAGGATATTTTCAGTAGTTTTGGTTATCAAATGTACTCAAATCCGACGCTACATCTGCTTCTGTGCAGTGAACGCTTCTTCTCGTACGTAAATAGGTGCAGTTAATTAGGTAGGAGATTAACAACAGCATTCTATATTTGACTGACTAGGATTGCATAGTTGACCGGTAATTTATAGGAACAACTTTGTTGAACTCGGTTCAACAAGGGACAGCAAAATAGTTAGGTGGCCAACTAATTCAAAAATAACACCTCTAAATCGGCAAAAAACGTTGTATTACTATTCTTATTCGTTGCGGTATGTCTCCGAGTTAAACTAAGAGAAGGATAGGTTGTTTGCAGGACGATACTCATTTAGGAATTCTAGCTTCCTGTTTTATACTCATTCGCTTTTGTATGACCCTTTGTGTTGACGTTATCCGAGGTGGAACAGACTGACCAAGAGGAGTAGTTCATGACAATGCAGTGGTTCCGACTTTGAAAAAAACATGACGGTTTTCGCCTGATATCTCTTACGATTACGATGTAATTTGAAACCAAGTTTGGTTATGCCTGCAAAAGTATTATGTACCTAGCTTAGCTCCAATTACTTACATGTGGGAATGTAACCAGTATATTACTGTTGACTAATCTTTGAAGCCGCTGAAAAGGTTGATTGACTTTTTTTCAGTCCCCATGCAGCGGTTGTGTTCTACAGAAGATACTAGGTGACGTTTAGAATGCCCTTTCTCAGCACTAGTCTATATACGCGATAGCAGATTGTCCACACATTGTGAGCGTTCAGACGTTGTGCTGTAAACTTGTCTGGGAACAAACAGCATTCCCGAGGCTTCTATTGAGATATCTAATGATTTCAAGTGGAATGCATTTCACCCCGTACATAAGGAAGTTTCATGAGCTGTCGCACAGATATTTCTGTCTCTTTCTTTCTGGATGATCCTATTTTCGACCAGAATTAGTAATTCCGTATATTGGATGCAATTCCACTGCAGTCTGCGCTTTTTCTAATGCACTGTTTTCGTTACAATTGCCCTGATAAGCGATAGACAGATCCGTCTTCATTGTTTTCCTTCCGATAGTATTTCTGAATAGACCTACGTCTTATAGATTATCATAGGTTGGATTTCATCTGAGGTCGTTATTGCTTTTGAGATGATCATCGTTACGGATTGCGTCTTGTCAATTAACGGTAAATAATATGAAGAAATATCTGGATACATTGAGGCAATATTTAAAGGCATTTTCAGGCCATCATCTTGAGTATTTAATCCAGCGCTTTGCACAAAAGCCACGGTATACAGAAAAGCGTTATGCTACAATTATCACTTAAATAATTAAGGATTTAGCAAACGATAGCCGAATTGGACAAATTTTCCTGCCCCGGGAACTGTTCTTTATCTTTGGATTTGGTTGCACCTGAGCAGAGGGTAAATGTAATCCGTAAATTTCAAGAGTCCATTAGCGGCATGCATACACAGGACTGAACGATAGGTGTGCGTGTTGTAAAGTGAGCTGATGAATTACAGCTCAATCATCAGTTATGAAGACAGCATTCCCCCTGTAGTTCTGGGGGGAGTACGCAAAAACGTTTTGGACTTAGCAACGACAACATCCGTAGCACCAAGTGGTGAACGAATCGGGACCAGCGGATTCAAAGCCCAAAAGCATTGTTTGCAGATTTTTCTCTTTACTGGGTAGAAGTGAATAAATTGACATCACTCATATTTGCAAATTTAGATCGTGCCTTATAAATAATTGAATTTCCCTCATTGGTTTAGTTCATATCTCTTAAAGAAAAGTTCCAAAATCGTCTTGTCTAAGTTTGTTTATCGGTTTCAGCATGCATGCGTATACTTGTAAAGTATCAACTCTATTTCAAATCCAAGATTCCTGGTGCACGCAACCGAAGTTGAATGGTAATTGAGCTTTTCTTCGTTGTTGGTCATAGGGCAGACATTCCCGATTCATTTCATGTGTACAACTCAATTATCGCATTCCAATCGCAGGAACGGATTCACACTGAAGTGTCTGTAAATGAACAATACTTTTCATAGAGAAAATATGCGACGTAATTCTGAGCGATTATTAAACGATCCTGCACGTAGTCCATTAGATTGTTTCACCGTTGACGTCATATTCGACGAACTTATTGATTGCACACTTTACATTACATTTGGTCACTGGACGTATTTTGAACATCATTTAGGTTACATATGGGTCATGCCGCGCGCTTGAGGCCAGGACATTCGCTCCAACCAATTGCACACGAGAATACTCAGAGGGAAATAGTTATATGAAGCATCGACCGTTCCTGTGTTGTAGGAGTTCGTATTTATTCACCGTCTGTGTGTCTGAATGGATTCTCGGGCATGTGTTGGGGGAACGCAAATACGATTTGCGCCACTACAAAGGCGATGTAGTGATCACATACTTGTGTACGTTCATGCGTTTGATCAGCTTCAACAGAATAGCGCAATTAGCTTCTAAATTTTCAACTACCTGGCAAAACTAGTGCTGACAATTAATAAGAAAAGTGGCTAACCACCAATGGGTCAATCGAGAACTCCCTTCTCAAATTCTAAATCCAATTGAAAATGGTCTTCTTTAGCGAGGATTTTGTTTCGGTCCAGGTTACGTAAGGTGACTAATCAATGTGTAAAGGCATTTGAGCAAATGCCGTAAAAACCCGAACTTTATTCCTCTATATTGCTATATTGCTATTTCAGTTTGGTGTGATATTGCTTCATATATGCCGATATTTTTCGGCAAGGTAATATTTTTGAGACACGAACATAACATTTTGTAACTAATTTCCACTACAGCAGGTACACCAAGTTCCCTCCTTCCTTCCTCCTGCGTCACAGATGCTTTTTTGTCTCACTAAAACAGAATTTTGATTATTCCGTCTCTTTGTATT
>UZAN01049104.1:4334-15447 GCA_900618425.1 Echinostoma caproni | reverse complement strand
CCACGCTTTCCACTTCCATGGTTATTGACTCTTTCCGGTGCATTTGTAACGCAGCGTACATGACCACACGGCGAGACAACTATCCCAACGGATGAAGGAACACTGCCCACGCTGGTTAAAGCAAGGAGGAGCAGGGGGCATAGGAAGCACCATTTCTGGCCATCTAGTGGATACAGGCCACCAAATTAGACCAGAATCCGCTTTCAGCGTAATCTACCGTGTGCCCCCCAACCCCTCTAAAGCAGTGCGCTATCAATCCAAGTGGATGAACTGTTGTTGATGGTCTGCTTTCCGAGGTTGTAACTGAACTTCCGTGTTTGGCGATCGAAGTTTAACTAATGGTGTTGCCTACTCCAGTAACGAAACACTAGGATGTCATACGATCTTTGTTGTAGCTCGTCGTGTGTGCGCTGGGTAAATTAGATAGGTTTTTGTATATCCAGACTGCGATCGATGTTTAAACCGTGTACTACACTCAGGTTATAGGAAAAGTAGAAACAAAACAATCAAGTCTTTCTCAAAGGGAACTAGATGCTCTTCAAAATAAAAAAAAACTATGTGCGTCGAGCCAAGCGGGGGTGGGGTTGAGTGATTGACTAGGACAACTACTCGAGTATTCCATAGCTTTCTCAAACATCGATCTTGTTTTCTAAACAATTAACCGAGTTTCATCCCTTCAATCCGTTTGACAAAATTTTGATGGATACTGATCTTATGGCGCGCGAGCGGGCATACACATACACACACGCACAAGCACAGAAAACGGCCAATCCCAACAGCAAATTTAACTGAAGCGAAAAACTTTGGAATTCATCAAACCTACCCAACCTGTTTCCTAAATGTTTTTTACGCATTGTTGCCCGTACAATTTTTCGTTAGTTGGATCCTGTTACGATCGGATCAATTTCTGAGTGCATGCACTACTACTCGTTAGTCAATCGTGCGAGGGCAGGCGTCAAGTCTGTCCCGTATCAATTCTGTGGAATTCACTACTGCATCAGGTAGATCAATATGAACACCTTCTCTAACCAGTCGTAGACAAACATCTTTCAGGTTTTCAAGTATGATTAATTTTACTATTGAATTGAGTGTAAGACCCGAGTTGGATTTTATTGCGGAGTTCCGAGCGCGATTTTGTGAACAAAATGAATAAAAAAATGTGTGCACTACCCAGGTTCTGTCGATCACGTTTGGAAAATATATCACAAAATAGTTTACGGTAGATCTTGGTTTTGTCTGTCGAACTCGCCCATACCTAGTCAAACGGGAAAAGGTTAACTGTGTAATGATCTTTTAATTGTTCTGGTTTGCAGATGGACTTAACTGTCCGCTTGTTGTGAACGCACTAGTTGTCCGTAAAGTAGTGTACCACCGAATCGCATTTAAGAACCAATAAGAACGGTATAGTTCATAGTAACGTCAGTAGTAATAGTAGTAGTAGCAGTTTTAGCAGCAACAGAATCCCCTTCATTACCAACACATCAATCTGAATGTCCCGGGTTCGAACCCCATCAGTGACATCCCCATTTCTTGTATCAATATTTACGCGTGCAATCTTGCATGGGCATGTCCTTGAAATTTGATTGCATAAATGCAAATACATAGAAAGGCGAAATATATAACTTGTTATTTGCCCCATGAATTGATGCCAGTTGGATCAGAAAATTGAGGGTCAACGGGTTCCGCCTTGCCTGTGGGCACTATAAAGACAAGTGTTAAGATAAGCTGGCAGTACACTATTGGTGCTCAAACATACTGACCAAATGTCGTTCTTTACTGTACAATAGATTAATAACAGTCAACATGGGTCAGGTTTACACCTAGAAGTTTCGCTTGCTTGCAAACTGATGAGTTCCAATCTATCATAAGCATGATTTTAAAGGTTATATTAGAGGTAAACTATGTTGAGTAAGACTGCTGATTTGATGGTGGAATACACCTTTCACAAAAATCAGTAAAATCGAGATGACATTCGTGGAAAACAAAAAAGTTTTTCAATCCTTTATGGTAAATCAGAATCATTATAATCCATCATTTTTGATGAAATAAACCATAATCTTGAACTTCCATCTTCAATGTTTTGCTCTATTATTTCATAGCTTTGCACCATAGTTTAGGCTTGCGCCGCGATTCATCTGCAACGCAAAGTGCTTAAAATGCAATACAAAACTGGTAAAACAGCTTCCTAAACGGTGACTCATAGCTCTTAGATTATGGGATTACTTGTACGTACCCGCGTCCACGCAGTATAGCACCTGTTGGAACCAGAAGGAGAGTATCAAGTTAAGGCGTTTGCACACTTAAAGTGGTTGACATTAATAGGTTGCGCTGCACGGGGTATATGATAACTTCGTTCGCTACCGGACGATTGATATTTATTGTGACAGATAGCGGTCGACAGAATTTCAACGGCGGTCGAAAAACAATCTGGACTATCATGATCGTCACCTGTATACTTGATCCGACAGGTTTGAGATTAATGAATAACTAGGTTTACCAGTGATCCTTGAGGAGCGGGTAGCTTTGTATCAAAACGGCATTAGGGAAAATGCAGATCGAAGGTTATTTAGTTTTATCAGATTCGTTCGTTTGCCTATGTGTTCAACCGCCTACCTCGAATGACGAAGTAGTCACCTGCAATTACGCACTAAAAACTTGTTTGGTTGTATATTTGTGATGGAATTTTTGGCCCCGACATTCAACATTATCTGTGATCTTTTCTCGTTTTCCACAGTGATTAAATTTATTTCAGTTGTAAGGCCATGTTTCATTCTAGTTCTCAACTATGTAATGCCGTTGACCATGAAAAACACCGATCAATACTCCGGCTGCTTGTCCTTGACCTAGTTTTATGCCATAATTTAATCGATCGCTGCATTCTTACGAAACATTTATTAAATCATTAACCTTTTCACAGATCACCTGTCTATGAGAAATTAAATTTCCACTTGAACATTCTTTTGTATGTTAACTGAACTGCCTGGTCACCAGTAGAATACTGGATGCTCTTGATCGTCGCGGCAACGAATGGGAAATCTGTTATGCTAAATATGAGGCGGAATTTTAGATTTTGATATGACTAGACTACCGCAGGTGAAATTAGAGGTAAAATGTACCACTCAGACTCTTTTTGGGGATGACTCATTACAGAATACATTTACTCTAATTCGTTCAACGAGTGATATCATCGTGTGTTATGATTCAGCAGGATTATACAGAGCAATCAATTATCAGATGAAAATCGAACACCGTTACCCGGAGTGATCAAGTAATTTCATTCCGCAAATACATTTGACGAGATAGTTGCTGTGCTTGGCTGCGGTAAAAATCTGTGTGGAAAATTTCTTTGTTGGAGTTATTCAGGGTTCTCAGAAGGTGTACATCAGAAATATACACATCGTAACCGACGCCTTCAAGCTATTTATTGATGATATGCTGCTCTCCTCGTGTGCTACAGTACATGAAAAATACAGATTCTTCATCGACGCATGATCAGAAAACGTTTATTACATTACACAGATTATATGTTAAAACTCGTTCGGTTCTAATCTCCAACGAAATGAAAACTTTGAATATCATTTTCATCCGAACTGATTTATCGAAACGATCAATCAGACAAAATGTTCACGGGTTCGCCCAACTGGGAGAGGTGTTCGATATCTGTGTTTGTGTGTGTTTATGAACTCGCTTCCGTTGAGCAATTTCACTTTAAGGATTGATAATTGAGTTGTACGACTAGTAAGTCAGTAAAGGGAAGTCCATGTCGAAAAAGGAAAATCACACTGAAACATCATGGATTAAAAAGGAGAAAAAATATGTGCCATGTCGAGATGCCTCAATGTGATCAGTGTTATGACGTATTCGAGTACTCGTTCACTGTACCATGTAGATTCATCAAAATAACGTATGCCTTCATTTGTATGGGGTTTTGATATTTATCAGACCTGATTCGTTGTTCGGAGTCATGTAAGCAAGAGTTTTCAGGCGAATAGCTCAGGTTTATGTGATCATCATCGTCCTCCTCCTCCTCCTCCTCCTCCTCCTCCTCCTCCTCCTCATCATCATCATCATCATCATCATTACTACTACTACTACGACTGAAGGATATATATGTTATTCTTTTGTGCCATCCAACTCGCATAGTTATACCAGAACGGGACTTTCAATTCAGTGTGCCGGATGACCAATCGCGTTCGCACACATTCCTCCTGTGAAGATGACGGTTCCCTCATTAGTCAGCTCCAACATTCGCTTACCGTTTAGCAGATCGACTGACCTCACTGATCTGTTAACTTATCGCGTGCACACAAACACGTGCGTGATATGCATACAGGAATCTTGGTCAAACGAAAACATAGAGGATTTGCTGGTCAACACACCTGGTTTTCAAGTTTTCGACAATACAGAGAAAGAAGCAAAAAGAAGTCCGGAGACAGGGTGATAACTTATATTTACTCCATTTGATGCGGCAAGTCCGAAACGTTGTTTGCTTTCTCCTGTGATGGAATTTACTATCTAACTGTTTCATGTCGACCATGGTTTTCCCCTTTTAGGAGCACAATTATTATGAGTCTATACATTGCCCCTTCTCGCTCACGAAATTAGCTTCTTTTACTATGCATTTATTCCTTTCATTGCTCCCCAGTTGATGATTATTTCATTTTAATTGTTGGTGATTTTCACCCTGGATCAACCCAACCTTTACTTTATTTCGGCCTTTCAGATCTCTCTCTAACACCCACCCAGAGGAGATGCTGTATTGAACAAGGTCATCACTAACCATCCTAATATTTTCTCTCTCAAACTAAAGGCGCCAATCTCCACTAGTGACCACTGTCTCCTATGTCTTAGACCAAAAGTTTACTCTCGGTTGGCATACCCCGGTTTTATTTAAAAAAAAAAACAGATTAACACAGAAATTCAGAATCTTTCAGCCGACAGACTCCTCCTAAGCAAATCTCCTGCCATCATCTCGTGGTTTTCCGTTCAACAAACTCTCTGTTCTGTTGAACAAATTTACTGAAACAGCTAATTTGATTTTCAATTTATGCTGTCTTATGGAAACAGTTTTGTTCATACTGGCAGAATATGCTCTCCGCGGCCAAAAGCTCTCAGAACACAGAAAGAATGAGCGTTCAAGATGTACCAAACCGCTACTGTCAAATAGTTTACGCTAAAAATCAGGGCAGAGATCAAAAGACTGAATGCATCATTCGCAAAGCAGGTTCTGGGATGGAAGATGTTTATGACAAGGGGTCATATTGTTGTGCGGCCAGAAGAAACTGACAACAAAACAAGACTAATGACGTGGACAGCCTAAATGCTGCATTCATGTATCCTTCAAGTAATATCCTGTTTCCTCACAGATTACCTACATATCAGAGAACCGGTCACCCATCATCATCATCTTAAAACTATAACAATCATGAGTACAGTTGGCCCCGATGGTTTATCTTTGTCATTGCTCAAATATAGCTATGGTTTACTCGCTGAGATGTTTGCACCCCTTATTACCAAATCTACGTACACATGTTCAATTCCGGAGTCCTGGAGACCGTTCACCGTTGTTCCCATTCCTAAAATCATCATCCAGCATTTTATCTAAACGATTTCGCCCCATCGCAATCACTTCCTCTCCGCTTTAAAAAGTAGGGAGCGCTATTCTCACCTACTTGCAGTCTGATATTAATGTTCCCAATGACTCCCTTCAGTTTACGTATAAGACAAATGTACCTTGGATACTGCATCTTCACTGATGTACTTTATTTGCACATCCTTGGATCATTCTCAAAAATCCGTTCGTTGTGTTTTCCTTGATTATTCTTTCGCTTCTGATTCCGTTCCACGATCTTTTTTTCTTCGAAAGTTACAATAATTACGTGGTGCTCTAGCAATTTATTGTCTTCGTTGAAACTATTTCACAGGAAGGATTCAAAGAACGAAAGTAAACGGAACTATTCCAAACCGTTAGTGAATAATTTTGGAGTCCTTCAGGGTGCTGTGCTTTCTCCATACTTATTTTCAACTTTCATCAGTGACTTAGCCTCTATCCAACCAGCCAGGATCTTTAAATGTGCTGATGATGTGGTCTTATGTCAAGCCATTTCAAACCAAACTGACATAGTATCATTTTCTGACACCTTATTAGAAGTGCAATCATTCTCAAACGAATCCGGTCTTCAGTTGAATACCTCTTAATGCTTTGAATGCGCTTTTAGTCTTTCCCGATCCGAATATCCATTGGAGCCCTCAATCATCAATTCTGTACCCATCACCAGAACACATACACCAAATACTTAGGAGTCACCATAGATAGTAATCTACGGTGGTCCTTTCATGTGCTAGTTTGTGTTGGTAGACTGTGTCGCTCAACATTCCAGATAACAAGTTACGACAGTTTAGAGTGAATCATGAAACTATGTTCTTTTGTTTATCAATGCATTTTTCCAGTCATACTTTATTGCTCGTCCGTTATTTTCCCTAGATTACTTTAGAAGGATTTCATTACTCTTCGTCGCGATTTGGTCATTATCAGCCGTGTTTCTCTTATTCCTTTGATCACTCTATTCACAAAACTGAGTGATTTTCATATTACTTCATTAGCGAATTTAGCTCATAATAAACTCAATGACCCCAGTCATCCGCTCAATCTGGATACATCTGCTTCCCACGCTGCAACCTGATCCAATTATCGCTGCTTACTCTCCCGCATAAACATTTACCGCAGCTCAACGGTTCCCCCATCTAGCTCAAATTCTAACTGAAAAAATGAAGATCCGAAACGAACTAATTTTAAACTGACAGCGATGAACACCTATTCAAGTTTTATCATTGATGTATATAAATTTTTATTTTTTATCCAGTTATTACGGTGAATATACTTTTGACTGAAATGTAGACAGTTGCCTGTACAAGTCATTACGATAAAAAACAATGCAAACTACCAGAACAAGTTTTGCGCAATATTTTTCCCCGCAGTTATAAGCGACGGTGTCCAATACTGATACTTATTTTTTTTGGACCCCATGTGTGGTTTCTCGTTTTCTTACGATGTTAAGGACATATGCGATGCTTTGAATACGCACTCCCCTCCCAATGCATTTATCTCTTCGTTGTTCGTTTAGCCGGATCAGAAGTTGTGAATAAAATTACATTTCTGCTCATTCGATCCCAGTTTATACTCCAAAACAGAATTCAGGTCCGAAACGGGGACCAAGACCTGGAAATCTGCGTCAGCCGCCTCTGGCTTAAGTTAGTTTGCCCTAAACTCGTGCGCACACACATACACACACATGCTTGTAACCACCCGACACCTTCGACTGTTTTTGCCACGTTATGTATCGGTGATGAGGGTACTATTTTAGGCCTCGATGTTATCCCTTCGCTAGTTGCCCTTTGCGTACACCCTCTGCGGCGCCAACCACCCCAACTGCTGAATTGGTCCCAATGCTACTCTCGCGTTGATTTCGGTATTGATGTTGCTCGGTTTGTATCGGTTCACACTGCCGTTTATCGCAATCAGTTAACCCGAAAACTTGGTAATGAACCGGCTGTCAGGGCTACAATTACGTTTTGTTTTAAATTGGCCTCGAGGACTGTGTATTTTGCTTTTCACGGCATTGGCTGATAGGCGCCTGACTGTCGATACCTAATGACTCACTTGCCTCCGATTCATTTTTGGTGGTGTCTGTAATCACGGTCGTTAAAGCCAAATCTGTTTGTCTGGCCGGCGCGTTGTCTGGTTCTGTCTCTGACGCACGACAGATTTACGTCTCACTTTGGATTAGGCCCTTTTTGGGGGCGATCGGACATTAATAGCCGAATAGGGCAGCACACATGTAGTGGTCATTGTGTCTACGGGACAAAAAATATGCAGTTTTTTTATTGACCAGCGTTTTCTCTCTCTTTCTCCCATACACAAGAAAAACGCTATATTGGTGACAAGCGAAATGGTCGTATAGCTAAAACAACTTGTCAACCAAGCCAGAGGAAAAATTTAAGGTCGACAGTCTATTGAGACCAATTTCACTTCGTTTTTATTTGTCTGATACCGGTCTGAGGGTCTAAAATCATCATCGCTCAGCGATCCGCATTGGTCATGAGGTCCTGTGCTTGATTCAGCCCGAAAAACGTTTCTGTCTTGGACTTAGCTTCACCAACATACAGCCTTGTCAACCCCCGTAGAGGACCGATAGCACTTCAGATTTTCTTTGCTCGATAAACGCAGAATTAAGCCTAGAACAATCCTCCGAATATTTGCAACCAAGTCGCATGTCTCTAATCGGTAATCACTTAGAGTAGCAAGAGTAGCATGTCATAAACAGCTTACGGAAACGAGCTGCGTCAAGTGGTACACTCACAAAGTCTGATCAGTGGTCCGGTGATTCAATTGGTCATAATCTCGTGTCCCGGCATCGACCCACAATTGACTCAATAGATTACTCCTGTCTGTGCTGCTCAAACAGAGTGAGGGAAAAGGCATAGTGCTTCGTAGCTTTTTGAGTCGCCTCCTTGCGTCTGTACACAACAGATTTCAGTCTAAAATCACTGTGTTGGACGTTTCAAGTTGAACAACACCACGCGCTTCACCAATTTACGACCAAGTTTTACGACTGTTACCACAGCTCAAACTTTAAGGGAGTTTCGCCACTCCTATGGTGGTAAGCCAGTTACAAACCGGTGATTTTAGTTTATACGTTGCCGTTGATACCATACTGTTGGGTACGATAAGTGGTAATCTGTTTCGACCAATTAATTGTGGTTCATCCTCGAAAAGATCTTTGTTTGCTCCGGTGTAAACAGTAAATTTGCTTTCGAAGTCGACTCATAACAAAGTACATAAACCTCCAACGTGTACCACGACGACAAGATACTATTTGCCCTAAATTGTCTGCATTTGAAATATTGCTCCTCATTCAGCTTGAAATATAATTTGACGTAGTGGAATTCATATTTATCAGTTGGTTATAATGAATACACTCCCAAAATTGACCTTCAGGAAGGACGGTGGATTGCACGCAGTCAACCACCGCTTAGGGATACGTAGAAAGAATGACGTCGGGTGTGGGCTTCCGCTGTTGTTGTGGTGGTGGTGGTAGTGGTGGTAGTGAGGAGAGGTGTTCGAATTGGNATTGGTGACTTTCTGGTCACTGGGATGGCGACCCTAGCCCATTGATCGACAAGTTTATAATGGTTGTTATCAGGAGCTGTTTTGAGCTTCATGTTTTGCAGCGCTTTAGCATCCACCTCAAATGTATCTATTATCAAAGTGGGCAAATTTAATACGGTTCTGTAGACTGAAATTTATCCCATATCAGTCGGTAAAAACTTATCGACTTTAGACTATGGTTCAACAGGATTTATCAGATTTTCCACCACCACGCCATTTGATTCAGGTCTGAACATAGTTGCCACACTGACTGTGACAAAGCATCATTTGCATAAGTTTATAGGACCGCTACACGGTGGATCACACAGACACACACACACATTCTTTGTCTCTCGGTAAGATGGACCGAACCGAATGTGCGTCAGGGCGCGATTCATCAGTTCATTATGTCCGCACGATTATCAGCCTCGTTCCGCCAATAAGTTTCTATTTATTAGTCGGAAACCTGGTTCAGTATCTGATCCACCGAGGATTATGCGACCCCATGCATATTCACACACATGCACACGCACGCACACAACGATGGGTAATCTTTCACGTACGTTACGGTTTCATTCCACTGATCAGTAGTCAGATTACAAGTTAGAGCTTTTGTAGGCCCCCCAGACTTCAGCATTTAAGCACCGGGGTATCTGTTATCGGCAGAGCAAAAGCTAAACTACCTTAGCACTTGTGTTGTTCTTCTCTGCTTCAAATTTTAATAGCTATAGACCATTTTAATAATATAAAAACACAGTGAGGGATACAGATGCTGCACATCATGAAACACAATGAGATTGAAAATTCATAGCTTCGGTTGTTTTTTGAAATAATAGTTCAACGTGGTGGGGTCACTATTAATAATGCAATCTGGTAGTTAGCCGTAGACAGGACAAACGAGGACTGTTCTTGGTGTGCTTCCTGTCGTTTTTTATCTGTTTTTTAACATTTTCTTACATTCAAGCTATCCAATACCGCTCTGTTGCACTTCGATCTCGACGGTTCCTATGAAAAATAAACACCATGATCTTATCTGATTAATTCTTTTTTTTTCGTTGAAGAATGAAACTGTCAAATATTAGTGAAACGTCTTTAAAGCGGTTTCGATCACTTGAGCAAGGCTTGGCACCGCAAGGATTCATTTATTGACACTAACCGATGGAAATGGCGTTATTCAGGCGGCAGCTTCACTATAGTCAGTAAAGTGAATAATCGAAAAATTATAATGAAAATCTTCACACAATTCCGATGCAGTCTCCGATTAGATTCTTGTTGTATTGATTCAAAAGCGAGATCATTGAAGTTGGTCCGATCGATGAACAAAGGCTTTTTCAGTGAATTCAAATTCACGTGTTCATACATACTGAAAATAGGATCGTTCGGTTTACATTTTGTCGTAATGGCTAGGATTAGTGAGGCGAATGCATAACCGAATCGTGTCTGGTTGCCTTAAACGCGTACTGGGACAACTGCGTGATAAGGGATGAATTTTGTTAATAGACTACAATAAAAAAGGATTGAAGTGGAGAACAAGCCTATTGAAGATGTGCTTTGCAGATCGTCATACATTTTGGGTGTGTTCTCCAACGTCGTAAAGCCAGTGAGAACCTTGGAAGACATCCACCTGAATCGACTTAGCTAATAAGGAACCCGTCGTGTCCGAGGATGCACGCCGGGTGTAAGGGCTATTAGGACGCATTTCATCTTCCACCCCGAAAGTGTTGGAAGGTGTTTTTTGTTTGCAAAAGGCAATTCAGATTTGAATATGTAACCAAAATTGAAGGATGTGGGTTAGGACTAACAGGAGTAGATTAGTTAGAACTTCGGAATGGTATAATGATCACTGGAAAGCAGTCCGAAAGCCGAAAACGACTTGATTACAGTCGGTAAACCATCGTAAATGGTTAACCTCAGAAATGTGTAGCCAACAGACAACAAAGATAATTTAAATCACTTGGGAAACAA
>UZAN01049103.1:4044-22792 GCA_900618425.1 Echinostoma caproni | reverse complement strand
GGCGGAGTTGGGGGTGGGATGAGGATACAACAAAATGAGAGAGTTAGGCGGCACAAATTGCAGGATTCGCATACACGACCTTCACGATGATGTGATGATGATCTGAACCGTTGGGTCACTGCCTCTTGCCTGACCTCCACATGTTCGCAGCATTTTTTTAAATAGTTTTTTCTTTCTTAAGAGAGAAAAAAATACTTGCCTGGTGACTAAAATTATGCGGGTGGTAGGTGGTTACATAAATTGGTATAGTGTGATTTAATAGCATAAGGAATGGTGTTTTCCAGTTACCAACGGAAAGGCGCTAATTTCGTAGATGATACAAGAGAATTACGCAAGACAACACAGAGTTGTAACCCTTTTTGGGTGAGGGCAGACAGAAGGTGAAGAAGTCAAACTAAAAGCACTAGAGAGGTACAGAGTCCGGTGTGGTTTTTAAAACAATCACAGAATAGTTTGACCACGTTATATTACGGGAAATGGTGAAAAAGACTGCATGCTCACTCCGACAGAGGAGAGTACCCAAAAGTCGGAATGCCCCGGGATTCCTTTCCAATAATCAAGTGCTTGTATGAGACATGTAGGATGCTCGCGTAAACTAAATGATCGTTAAGCCTTTGGCAGTTAATTTCGTGAACACGAATTTTGAATTGGGACTTGGATAGTAATTTATCGTGTAAGTGAGAACAAAAATTCTATCAGTAGTCAACTATATAAATAAAATAATTGTTCTGGGAAAGGGAAAATTAACATGGGCTAATATCATCTTCATGCTGCATGTGGGATTCTCAACTATCACATAATTGATCTGTTCGAACTGACCATCCTTTATACTTCACCTTTACGCACATTCATCAGCTCTTCCAGTCAGCCATATACTCGGAAGAACTAGACTAGAGTTTCGCTCTTATTGTTTCTCATCAGTTCTGAACATCTACCGTCTCGTCCGGGATTTGAACTCCGGAACCATCGCATGGAAGGTGTGCGTTGTGCCACTTTGCCTTTCAATATGATATCATCAAGTGTAAAAATAAAATAGGAACGCGTCGAGAATGGCTACGACATGGCAATTTCGTGACCTGTGGGACATCGTGCGCTATTTGGTGTTAAACCGCCAAAGTCAGTCAAATGACTGGCTGTAATCTGAGGGGTTTTGGGTTCATCAACAGTGACACCGGGTAGTAGTGTCTCAAACGAGGAAAAAAATATGCTGTTATTCATAGATTTGTGCATTAGGATGCACTAGGCTGGGGTAGTTACGGAAATATCGAAAACAACGCTTCAGGGTTACCTAATAAACGCCAGTCCTCGCAAGCCCGTTCAAAATTTGAACTCGAGAGTAGTATGGCTCAAGGAACAGAGCTTTCATTGATGTTCGATTAGAGTCCACTAGAACAGGTAGAAATAGATCAATTAAAACAAGGCTGGGGTAAGTGATTTCAACGTGAACTGGGCGGTGGTTACTGTTAAAAATACTGTTCCCAAAATTCTAAGAAAACGAGGTCAACGTTCTTTGAATCAGCTTCGAATGCGGTGGAGGTCTGGAAGCTACGTATGACGATATTTTATGAAAAAGTTCAACCTTGACGAACTGGATTACTCACAAAGCCATTAGAATGGGAACAGGATGTTAGCAAACCCATTTGATGGACAATATACCATTAAACAATAAATGATGAGCCGAGTCGCCTTTTAGGTCGTTGATTCGAATCGGTTTTTGTGATTCCGGACGATAACTGAAATTCAACGGTTCTTGTCGTTTACCATAAGTTGGATGGGATGGGGTCTGCTTAACATGACAACGCGTCAGATATCACAATGGTTCGGTCAGTTTTCTTTGCAAAATCCATCCATCCATACTTCGAAGCTCCCCACTTGCGTTTCTTATCTCAATCTCGTCGAGAACATCTGAGGATTGCTGTCCAAGAGACTGTAACAAAATGCTACGGGTTAGTGTTTCCTTGATGAAACCGGAGTGAGAAAATATTAGCGTCACATCTTGCATAAAGTTTGAGGGTGTCTACTGAAGCTGGGCTGACTAAAATGAACTGATATGTGCAACAACTAGTGTTTGCGAAGCACACCGCTCCAATATTTTTTACCGTAGCCTATTCGGATACATTCAAAAATTATAAGTTTATGTTGAATCAGTTTTTCTATATTTCCTATTTTTTCTGACTTAATTTTAATCAAGTGATTACAAAATGAAAATAATGGTTTTGGTGCGTTGATTAGCAAAACCGGACAAGTAAATTTTATTCACCGCAATAATTTTGGCACACGCTGTATTTGCTCACAGGTGTGACAAAAAGTATGCAATATATAAATCTCAGCAATCAAGCTGACGTTGATCCTGAAGTTTCCAATGTGGAAGTTTGTTTATGAGGAATAAGAAATAGGGAACGACCATTCGCTCTCATTACTCTATCCAATTCGCATTGACATTTGTACTGGCCTGGTAATCTTGGTCGCGGCGCGATCAATCACAGTGGTCGGGGTTGCCGATTGGTAGCTGATTATCAGAAAATCGTGCCAAACGAACCATCTGGCAACAGGGGATCACAAACACGTAGAATAATACCAGATGGTAAGTTAATATAGGTTTGAACAGTGACAGTTGACTTTGGTCTATATGAAACGGTTGGGAAGCGTTGTTTACTAAGGTTCATTCCTCACGAAACTCAGCTTGTCTCGCACCATGGAAAAGTTTTGGAAACACTACTTTACGGATAGTTAATCCTGCTCGACGGGGACCCTCAGCGAGTAGATTCAGAACAGTCGCGGAGAGTTATTAATCCAACGAAAAAACTATTTTTGTCTGCAAAGTTTTCATCATCGCATGAAGAGAAACTGCTTGTTCCCTTGATAACTGATTACACCACGTGCACAGATTTTCACCGTCTGATGGTGCAATGTTCACATGTAAAGTGTCCCACTCCAAAAATTGTTCCAAATTAAACTGGAAAATTAAGAAACCCCCCGACCCGAAGATAGGTCTTCTTTAGTCTATACAAACAATCTGTCCCTCTCAGCAAGTTGACACAGTAAAATTCACAGCCGAAAATACATCTAAAGAAGAGTCAATTTCATACAACTTTTGAAGTACTTTTCTGCGAAACAATTGATCTATTAGAACATCGTCCGCGGTGCATCACATTCCTGCTATCATTCACCAAGCTGATGAAGTGNGGGGGGGGGGGGGGGGGGAGAGCGCATAAACACAGATGATTAACTGTGCACCTGATGAAATTCATAGTTCCTTCTTCTATGGCTTTCAATCTGTATTGAATCGGTCTGATCCACCCACTAATCCCAAACCACTAATCTCCCTCCGTACCGTTCGTGTCAAAAAGCACGTGATCGAAGCAGTGCTTCTGACGAGGATAAGTACATTACCATCTGATTAGTCCCAGTCCGGTGACGCTCTCATACCTGCGGTACAACACGTGACAGACCTAATAGAAGTAGTTAAAGTGTGATTCTTTGGACAAATGCAACATATCAAAAACTTAGCCACCATTACAGACTAGCAAACTATGCTTACCCGAGAATGGAAGCCAGACTCTGGTCATCTCTTTCAAAGATCTATATATGTCCCGTTGCTGATTCGATCAGTTTGGTGTACATGAAATAATGGATGATAGTGTATTGAAACAGTATGCCAATCTCAAATAAAGTTGATATCAAGGAAACCTGTTTCATCAGGTAGGGGGTTTGATAAAAGGTGACGACAGATAGCCTGAACCCAATTCTAATCCGTACAGAGAGGCAAACATTCACTCACTCATGCCATTACCAAAACACAGGCAGTGTTGAGGTAATCTAGGGAAAGTGATTTCTTCTTCTTGGAATTCATGTTCACATGGCAAATTGTCAAATCTCAAATCTCCCTCCTTAGAATGAAAAGAATTATTCAGCATTTCTCTGATCATTGAATTTGAAGTAATCAATACGGCGATTGCAGGTAAGAACAAGAGCTGTCGTTCTATTTTGCGCCTAGATAACAAGTGAAATATGGTGAGGGTGGGTGTCTCCGGTTGTCTTTGGTCAGTCTTCCCTTGAACCTCGTGAAATGCTCCCATACAACCAAGCGTCTCGAGCAGATTCTGCCGAGATAGCTCTATTCACTGCGATCCAGTGACAAAGGGCTTTTTCAACAAACTGAGAGAACAAAAAGCAAACACCCGGGGCTATAACGAGGTTGATGAGGCACTGATAGTTCGCCTAGAAGAGTTGGCTAAAAACCCTTATTCCAAACAGAAAAAGAAGAGACATGCGATCCACAAACACCAACGCCTTGCTAGTTGCAGCACTGATCACCGACTTGACTGAGTTTCTAGGTGTATTGGGCACCATCGACGTTGGACCCCGTCGAAAGAGCGTATGATCTGATGAATTGGACACCGGCGTGCAACGGATTGCGGGCTTAAAACCGAGCCTCATTATCTTGGGGGTTAAGCGTTGACTAGTCGAAGGTTCCGATTGTAAATTGCCGAAGAAAATTCTCTCACCTTGGCCTGGGCGACCGGTCAGTATCCCATCCATAAGGAAATCGTGGAACTTATCATTATTGCTTGGCACAATTTGAACTCAGAAGGGAGTCATTCACATACTGCTTATTATGAAATGTTCTATAAAGACGATCAAATCACGTTTTTTGCGATTAGTAGCATCCAACCCATTTGCGAGACATTGAACTATGGTATTGATTCATCAATGGACTGGTCCTGAAAGAGTTGTCCAAACAAATTTACCCGGTGTTGCAAACAAGGTTGATTGTGATGAACATACACTTCCCGAGTACAAGTAAATGATTGAAAAGACAACAGACTATCGGATAGGCATGTCTGACAAGAGGAAACAGTCGCGAAACCGGTTCATGTGCTTCCAGGGAAATTCTTTCCAGTGATTCATCTAATAATTATTGTACTATATATATATGTGTGTACATGTATGACATATATATATATATATATAAGTGTGTGGAGTATTAAACTTTTTCTGTAAAATAGTAATGATAACTGAACTCCTCGAAAAGTGCTGAAAATTACAGTCCGTGCTGATGAATGAACGGAAAAGGTGAATCAAAATTTACTGGTTGCCTCTTGTTTCTTTTTTTGTTTGACGGTCTTCAATTAACCGTACCCCGTTCCTACACACTGATCGCCCTTTTGATTAGTGTCAAATAAACGGAAATAAAAATATAAACTTTATTGTTAATTGACCCAGTGAAAAGTTGACTTTATTTTCGTCAAACACAAAGTGAGGGAACATCCGTCTTGGATTGTTAAAATGTTGAATCCCATAGGACAGTCAACACATTAGTATACATCCCAGAACACATACACTGGATTTCCTCTATCTTATAAATGGGAACAATCAACTGCTTAAATATGGTGTGCCCTAGTCTACTGGAAAGTCAAATTGTTTTCTGTTTTATAAAGTCACCATCTCGAGCAGAAGTATTCCCGAAGAAAGTGACGACTATTTCGAGTTTGATATTATTCACAAACTCTCTCTCTCACTCTATGACTGCTGAGTTCCGATGGTATTCGAAAGCTTTTTAGACCGCAACGTTGTCTGCGTTCGCATTCAATTATCCTATCTTCCGTAAGTAAAAAGCCCACGTAGTTGTTTTTCTTAGGGATTTTCATTTCAATGACAATGCCTGATTAACCACTTCTTCAGCATACATTTCTGAGTCCATTCCTATGGCCAACGTGACGTAATTCGCAGCCTTTTGGACTTCTTTTTTTCTAATCACGCAAACGCGTTAGTCATATGTCGATCTATATTGTGCAGTACTTATGTACCACCTCCTTCCTGGCCTTTTCAGTGTACTGTAAAGATTTATAACTTTCACTGTCGATCCACGTTCAAGATCCCAAATTTCTCCAACTTCATTTCAAATTGAAGTATAATGTGAAGTGACCGCTAGACATGAACTTCTACTTAAACCACGAAAAACCTTTCGACATTGTGAGTGCTCTGAGATTTCATCCAGAACGTAGCACCCGTATTTACAAGTTTTGAATAAGATATAATAATGTGAGCGAAGCGCTCGAATTAGATAAAATGTTCATGAACATCTACCCATCCCACAAACTCACAGGTACTATCATCATACCGTTCAAAACCGTACTTACTTCACTTGCTGGACAGTCTTTCATCACATTGCTGGACAAGTGTTTGGTCAGTGTATCTAAAACCTGACAACCTCGTTCATTCAAACAGTGAGATGAGGGTGACACAGACTCGTCTCTCGGCGATAAATAGTCAGCAAATTGACTTGCGGCGCGAATAACACCAGCTTTCTGAGCGATCCCACGAACGTGCTCGGTTATCTGTGGTGTGACGACCAGATCTTGGGCACCAGATTTGCTAGTGCTATCTTGATAGTCATTTACCGAAACACAATGAGTTTGCTGCAACCGTGCGATTAATGGATTCATTTTCGCTGATCCCACTGAACTGTTCCCCCGGATTCGCAGACCTAATCTTGGGCACGTTCAATGTACTAATATATATATATATATATATATATGTATATATATATATATACTGAAATCAATGTGTGTACTTTTTCAGCTCATCGGAATTCACTACAATCAAACAGGTGACTGAGCTTCAAATTGTCCCTTAACTTTGTATCAGCACGAGCGTATCCTCAACAGATAAAGAACTGATTGGTCGAATGATATGGCGATTGTGATTGGTTTGGACAATGATCATGTGATTCGCGTGATGAACAACATAGTAGGGACTAACTTTTGCAGTCAATATACGAGGTACGGTGGGTGAAACAAGGACAGGAAATGTATAGCAACAATCAGAAAAAATCCAATTTAAACGATGTTCCCCGGTGTTTAAAATTCACAATTATTTGGGGAAGTCTCGCATTTATAGAAACAGTTCGTGTTTAAAGGTTGAATATTTCCATGATAGCATTGAGAAAACGAGTCGGTGAGCGAACAAATGTTTTTGGATACTCCTAGTCATGTGAAAATGCTTACGTAATGATAACCATCGACTCAATTTAAAGTAATTAATCCGAGTCGGAGAGTAGAGGATGTGTAAGTATGTGTGTTGGGATGTTTAGCGTGTTATTTGATGTGAACTTTCTCCACGTGGGTCAAGTGACACATCATGTTCTGTCATGGTTTTCACACCCCGGTCAAGGTAATTGGAGCGCTTAGAGCACACAGGTTGAGGCCTAATAAGCGAATGGCGATCGCCTCGGCCTCAGCTAGTGTCCAAACTCGGGCCGCTCCCGATCGACTAAGTGGGATGCGACTAATAACATCCAAAGCTTTCTCCGGTTCAATCCTGTGCCAGGTGTCCACGAGACCCATGATCACGCTTGAGATACAACCGGTTTTGCCGACTTAACGCGTTAAGACAAACGCCTTACCGTACGACCTACATTCGTAACCATTGAACGCGTAAAATCAATATTCGATAGGATTGATTACACTGACCAATCAGACTGTAAAACGTGTCTGCTTGTTATTGATTGGCTGTCTACTGATGACTTATAAGCTAGTACCGGCTGATAACATGCTTTGATGTTGTAGGTGCTTTCCCAGTTGGTACCTACTTGGAGGATTTACTTCCGTGCATGTTACCAGTTCCATTGAATACAAAAGTTTCTTTTTAGAAACTTGAAACATTTGGTCCCCTTTGTCCAATTCGTTAGAACAGAGAGAACACAACTACTGCGATCTGTTAATATTGCTTTCGATTTCCTCAATCGGTAAAACGTAAAACAATCTGGTATTAGAACAAGAAAATTTTAATTATTACAGATAACGGATAACAATCAAATGAGCGGGAAACCAGTTCCAATGCCACGGTAATTTGACTGATTGCTTCAGAAACTTTTGAGCATACGAAATTGAACTAGGAAACTTGTTTAATATCGCTTCGCTGAAAGCTAAGTGCTTGGGATTCGTGTTACGTAACGACGGATTGAACAAGAAAAGTGGGTCAACGATGTGTTCAGTTGTCACGAGATGTTTTGTGATTTATGACTCTGGATTTATCTTACCAGATTGACTTCTGAGATTGTGCTGCGTCACTGACTGTGAATGTGTTCGGACACCCGCTGCGATAGGGGCCGATTCGCTTTGTCTATGTAAATACCGCCACAACTGCAGATGACAGACAGACGACATGGGAAGCAGAATCGATGAGCTGGCTCCGTTTCGGTTGCCCCATACGAAGTCCTTTGGTGTACGGTATCAATCGAAGATGTGCAGCAGGAAACGTTCGACATAATGCTGCCTTAAGCTTCTGATGCACGTCGCTCATTAGACTATGATCCTTGAATGTCAGCCTGAGGAAGACGCATTTCTTCGATACTACGCAGACGGGATCAACCGGTGGCCTTCGTCTGATATGCACATCAATAGATTTCTCTAAATAATAATTAACCAGTAGCGTCCCTCACAGAAAGGCTTTTTCCTTGAAAGCTGTCAAAGGAGCAAATATTCCTGGCACGATGGAACAAAGTTTTCACCGGATATCTTTGGTAAGTCACAGGAGCAAAACTAGGGACTTGTAAGTATTGTTCAATGTTTTTCCGGTAGATGAATCGTTGCGAGAAAATAAGGAACTCTCTTATCGTTTTCCGTTTGCAAGTGGACAACTTATCCTCAATCATTTTCTGGTTTGCTTTCGGAATCCATATAGTTTTCAGTTCTGATCAAACTTACCCCTCCACACTGAGAATGCTAATCAACTTTCTGTATTTGACCACCAAGGTCTTCGAAGTATTGTTCATGTATGGCCAGAACATCGGGTGAGCAATGCCGAGGTTTATTGTACTGTGCTGGGTGCTAATAGTCGTTCTCTGATAGATTGGCTTGCACTACACATGACATCCAATGGCTCGGTCATGTCCCATATAATCCTACCATCACTCCAGTCATGGAAAGCACTTTGATTATGCATCAATTTAAGTAACTTCCGGGAGTGTCATCGAGGATCCGAACTTCAGGCATTACGACTTGGTATCTCATTGCGAAGCGAAAAGGAATTCAAATGTAAGTATATCAAATGTAAATACAATTCGATTTGGTGGACCCATTTCAGATCAGTTCACTTCGTTTACGTGTCCCCATCGGACTAGACTGTAAATTCAAACGCTGCTAAATAGAAAGGGATTCATATCCTTTTTAAGAGCAATGGAAGTCTTTGTGATAACCGACAGAGAACACTGAACAGCTGTTTGGTCACCACAAAGATATCCATCGTGTTTAAATGCATTTAACCGGTGGAGAATCAAAGATCTTTCAAGAAGTGAAACCCACACCTAGTCCGGTGCCTGTGAAAAACCGAATGGGCTAATTCAAACATTCATCGTCTAAATTGGATCCTATTCACTATCTCTCTATATCTATTTATGAAAAACAGAATATGGACGTTAAAAGGGACGAATCCGTTTGTGTTGGTGTTTGGTCAATGGTCAGTAGGTGAACAGACAGTGTCATTGTCCTTGACCTTTGATGATATTATGATGGTCTGTGGTCATGTGATTAAGACCATGACACATGGTCACCATTCATGCGAACATACACGGATCTAGCGATCGGATGGTCTTTGTTCCTAAGCTCCCTCTAGGCGATCCGAGATCGTAACAGAAGGCTCCCTAAAGCAACTGTTGAACCTCTGAGAGCTCAAGCTGTGCTGCGCACATTAGTGAGTAGCATGGTTGGGACGCACAAGAAGAAGCGGTTGGTGTATTCTCACAATACTCAAAAATGAACAAGACATCCAGGAGTGAATCAGTGTACTCAGTATTATATCTACAGAAAATACAAACATACCGTTTGACCACTAATCTTCAGTGTTTCATGAAAGTAGGATTACTCTGTTTTTAAATGAGACCCTTAGTTCCGTGCAACCCCGTCACCTCCAGTCACATCATTCGGCAGTGTTCATGCGGATTAATGAAACTGACTGATCATGTCGGTCAGGTGATGATCGGTACTTCTTTTCGCCGTACCTTGCTAGCTGTCATGGTTATTACCGACAAGCTCGCGTCACATGTACTTTGAGTGCATGTTGATTTCATATCACGTGGATTGTGAGCAAACCTGTGTACCATCAAGTGTTAGTGTGATTCTTGAGAATCTGACATGCTTCTCCCGTTTGTCAACATTTGTCATGAATTTGCTGAGTTTAGGGTAAATATCCACTTTGTGTATAAGTTCTGACTAGGACAGAAACCGGACAGATCGTTACTTTCAATGGTAAGCGATCTTGGAACAACCGTATTTTAGTTAATATTATTCCTAGTGGCATAATAATAATCCATAATATTTTAATTTCCTTTTGTAGACAGACAATTCAGGAAAGGGATGAACAGTAAACGTTCTGGCGGGCCATGTGCACGCTCAGGCAAAACCATGACAAAATATCGTGCTGGTAAACCATAATTCGGATAGCCAGAGAAGAGTGGCAGTGCGAGAAAAATTAAGAGTGGTAGAAAACCGACCGTTAATCCAAACCACTTCAATGCGCTGCCTACATTGGCTAGGTTATGCGCTGCGAATACCTGGACACCGCCTGCATTGTCGAGCTCTATTTGCACACACTGGGCCGGATTGGAAGAAACACCGAGGCGTGCATGCGATGACGTAGGGTAGAGTTGCAGAAACTGTTCCGACTGAAGCCCCGAAACGCTACGGGATGTCGCTTTAAATCGAAAACAACCAAACAAATGCGATTTTACGTTTGCAATCGCAGTCATAAGAGTACCAGAAATTCAACAGTGTACAATAAAATTATTTTACTAACAACCCCCCCCCCACACNCTAACAACCCCCCCCCCACACACACACACAGAGTCCACAACAAGTCATACCTCTACGGCATAAACGATATAATTTGGAAACGCATCAGCCCACAGGTATTGTTAGATTTTGTTGATTCACAACTCCCACTAACGGAGACTGATCACACACACTTATTGTTGTTAGTTTGAATTACTTGCAATCATTGCGAGATGCAGATTTCTTTGAACAAAGAAAAGCACAAAGCACGGCTATTTAGCTCCTTGAACGGTGTCCTACACAGATGATCAGATTCTCTGGAATCCGTGCGTAGATGAGGAAATGATTCATCAGGACTGGTGTTTGACTACCAAACTGATTGTTACAGCAAAGTTACTTCCTTTCATTAAACACAATAATATAATGTTTAAGAAGAAGAAAGCGGTCAATTAAAAGGCTGCTTTTTAAAGAGACAAAGAAAGGAAGTTAACGTAGGGAAGCGAAACAGATGATAGACTAGATGTATCCATGTCCCAGTGTACACCTTTTTCAGTCATGTATGCGTGTGTGTGGTTCCTGATTAACTCCCACAGATACCACAGTTCCAATAGAAATAGTCGGTTAAGAAGATTAAAGGAAGGTGCAGATCTCTAACTCAGTAAACCAATTTCACCTCAGTTCATCAAAATCCACGTAAAATATCGGATAGGGTAGGAGAACATCAGCTGCCCAGTACAGGGAGATATCATTTTAATTGGTGTAGCCGTTGCTGTAGACAAAACAAAACACAATCGGGGCAACGATCGTTCCAATAAAAACCCTAAATATTTCGTTCACGTGTCAAATGCACATAACACTTCACTGGCCCACGCCGATAACTATTTGAATTATTCATTTTTTCACTCTACACTGTGTGAAAGAAGCGAAACATTTCCTGCGGCAGCGAACTGAACCGTGTGCGGTTTAACTGTTTGTAGCTATTTGTTCAGCACGGGATAAGATGGACTAAACCGAAAACAGGATAACGGTCTTTTGTGAATATCCACAAACCTTTCTGGGTAACCAAAGGTGACCACATTCAAAATGAGGTGCGCCAGAAGTTGAGGTCAGCTCTAGACCGCACATTCCCAGCTGCTAAACTCAGACTAATTGCCTCCACTCGTGGAATTGATTTGGACAAACGAAAACAGGATAGACAAACAGAGTGTATTACAGGAGAATTAAAATGTACATTGTGACATTGTTGCACCAGTCATTTCGTCCGCTTACACAATCATGACTTTTTAGAAACCGAGTCTCGAAAACAGGCGATATATCGTTTCCCAAATTTGATTGTCTTAACTTCATCTCACCGTTCAGGATTCAACTAGCACCAGTTCAAAAGATAAAATGCGATTGCCGTAAAATTTTATTCGTTTCACTCAAAAGCAATATGTACAAAATAGTCCTCAACAGTATTACACTCGATCAACAGTTTTTTCTCCGCAGTGGAAACTTGTCTCGCACTAATTTATATACAACACATATATACAATATTGTGGGCGTGCGAACGGGGCATAGTATGCATCGTCGCATGTGTTACATATCCTCCATGGACCATTGTTGAGCGATTTGTCGATCCACACGACGCCGAGTGGCCTCATCGACAATTTTCTGCTCGAACCCGTTGCTCCGATCCACACCGTCCCATCGATATCCCGGGCGAATACCATACCGATTTGGTGGAGGTTCTGGACCTTGATATTGAGGACGGGAGTCTGCATCACTATCAGAGGAAGCACTGGATTCGGGGTCAGACTGAGACGCGGCAGACGAACCTGTCGGAAGGGCACATAAATACGGAAGGGGAGATGCGCTGAGGGCCTGAGGTCAGAGGACGAAAGATAAAATCGGGTAATCAATGATCTCGTCCAACTTGGTCATCAATGTCGTGTGGACAAGAAAGAGAAAAGATGCATCCTCTTAGGTATTCCTGGCGGTATGGTGAAGATGCCACAAACCGTCATATAATAAGTATTGTTAGCTACATATAACTGGGTTAGAAAATGGATATATACACACCAACACGAAAGATTCGCTAAATATTTAAGGATAGTCTAAGAAAAAAAATATTAGTGTTCCAATACCGTCGACTATCCGTGATGCAACGGATCACTAAAACTCATCGAACTACACGGGCTACCAAAATGTCGCGATTTCGATGTTAACGAGGGAATACGGCAAACAATTTTGAAGGCCTGACTGATGTTCACTTCAAGACAATTCAAGTCAAACTAAGCTTTATGCAACACTTGGTGATTTGTTTTCAGATGTTGGCATATTGCGCTTTACATTGTCTGTTTCTCTTAACTAGTCGTTGTGCAGCCTATATAGCTTGCACCACGGGAGCAAGTAAACCAGTAGATGCTCATGGATATTTTACGACATCTGAGCATTCTGGTATGTGTTGCTACTGATCGTGAAAGTGTTTAAAAACCGAGTTTTCTGAGCAAAATACTAAAGGTGTGATGCACTGATGTGACCGTTTTGGAGGGAATCCAGTCGACAAAAAGATCAAATTCAAACACGTTTTCTCCGAGTGATAGCTAGTATTGCATCGGATAGTCATTTTGTGGACCGAACTTGTTATTATCTCCAAAAGATGGTCATTTATCGCCTGGAAAAAATTCCAGATTCAACAAAATCCAGATGCCCGCAGTGTGTAACACGACTTTGTCTTTTCTTGCCTCTAAAAGCCTTCGTATGGAAGTATGACCCCGTCCAAAGGGAGCAGCATCTGATGAACTGAGCACCGGCCCACAATGGACTGCAGTTTTCATACAGTCCAGCTGCTTAGCGGGTTAGGCTTTGGCTAGCCGATCACTTTAGCAGTCAACTCTCTAGGAAAACTCACCTGCTTAGACAACCTGGTGGTATTCCACCTACTGGCAAATCATGGTACTTTATTTGCTTTATTGCTAGGTCTCAAAGAATAACTACCGATTGCTACATTCATTACCCAGGAACTGCGATGGTATGTTTCAGATGAGACTTCTGTGTTGTGTATGCCAAATTAGTGATGTCCCAACTGTAATTTACAATAAACAACTATCCTCTACCAAGCACCATCCGAGTACAGGAATAACACATAATGTATTCTTCAAACAATTTGCATTTTTATTTATGTAGGAATGCACCATGTGCCCAGGGTTTCATCAGGTCTCCGCTTTAAAGATTCAACAGTTGGCGCACAAATGATGTGCGATAAGAGAGCGTTCCAATTGGTGCACACTCTGGAGGCAAAAGAATGACGCCACCATTTCAGTCGATCCTTTGGGAGCACCAACTTTAAATGACGTTCCCTGAGGTGGATGTTGGGCAGCAACGTGAGCAGTGAACGACATGGATGGCTTAGGTTCTGTAATATTTGATACACTAAAATCGAGTCTTCTCGAATTCGGTGGCATTAATTGGGATTGTAATCTCTTCCCGTAGATGAGGCAATTCAAGCCCTTGACCATCTTGGTGGCAATCCTTCGTGGACACTCCATCATCTTACGATAAGATTGCATCCACAAGCTTTACGCCTGGATGGTGTTCTGCGTACGGCTGAATATATACTCACAGCAAACATGGGAACAGTGCTGATTCAAAACGACCAAAGAATCGTTATTGCCTAAACCCACGAGAGATGTAAAACCGTCTAGATTTAAAAGCGGAGCAAATTCGTGAAGTGATGAGAAGTGGTGCTCGGATTTTACAAATCCTTGGGTCGAAGTTTGTTTTCAAAGTTAACAGCGCATGCATTTGTACCTAGTTCAGCGAATTCCGTTATTTTATTAGTGTAAAGCCTGGATTACAAGAGTAGGTTCCCTTACTTAGGGTTTCGCGGCTACGACTCTACGTATTTCAAGCCCCTTGAACCTGCTTTGAATTTGTTTCATGTGCACATCACGTAACAGGCCAAGTCGCACTTTGATCTGAACGCTGTACCGATTTGTCTCTGTTGGTTATAGAGATTATTGTACCACAATTTGTTTGGCACACAGTCTGGACCCAGACGGATGTGAAACATTAATAATATAATAAGTTGGCTAGAAGACGGCGTGACTGGGTTAAAGGACAAGGAACGGATTGAAGGGCGGTAGGAAAACTGGTAGTCATGTTCACGCAGGTGGGCTATTCGTCCAGTTGGGAATAAACACTTACTACGTTTTCTCTTTTTGTGTTTGTCCTTTTTATGCTTTTTCTTCTTCTTTTGCGCCTTCTTTACGAAATACTCGGCCATTGGATCGTCCGCATGTATCTGTGTTTTTAGGTGCTCGGTCAGATCTGCATCGTCTGCATAACGTGCCAGTGGTTTGGAGCTTTCATACTCTTGTTGTTTCAACTGTTGAATGGTTTCTTCCAATGTTTTAACACTAAACAAAAAAGGACGGTAGGCATACGTTTATCTTCATCCAATGACAGAACTCACCCTCGATTCCAAACATCATAGCGGGCTTGAATTTCTGCCTCCTTTTTCACCTTCTCTAATTGTTTTTTCTCCTCTTCAGCACTCTTTTTGACAGGTGCGGCTCTTTGCCGAACCACCGTGGGTGCCTCTTCATGGATTTCCGGAAAAATGGCACCTTCGGCATCGGTCGCATAGAATGCGTCCAGAGTTTCCGGTAAATCTCCCCTAAAACAGAAGATGACGCGGATGGTCAAATGATGCAAATGTATTTTACTTTTCTATTTATTGAATATCCAAACGTACAGTCAACATTCAGGAAGGGGGGCCGCGGCCATACAAAGGCTGTCTGGGAAGACGGGCGGTGGTGGAGCGGTTCGAACCCGGGACTCGCAGGTCACAATTTGGTGACCTAACCACTTGGCCCCATCGAGCGACAGTAAATATTTCAAAGATAATATCAACTTTATTACAGGGAGAAGTTAAAGCTTTCCTGATCAGGACTAAGCTCTCATTCAGCGTCCATCACCAAAAAAAACTGTATCTTTACGCGATGTGATGGTCTGTGCACCTCTCTGATTCAACGAGCTACACAGGATGGCTCCTGTCAAGCCGAAGATCTAGTCAGGCCTGATAGGTCAAAGGGTAGAGGTCAGACGAAGTACACTCTCCTGGTCCTCCAGATTGGGGGTTCGACTGGAATTAAAGGCTTTAGTTGAGAACCCTAACCATTTGCCTGCTTATGGGTTGGCTAGCAGTAGCCACCCATTAAACCACAATGTACAAACAAACTAAAAGTAATCCCATACTGCATCCGTCGTCGCACAGGATAGTCAGGACCATTGTATCCATTGTATCGAGCGGGGTGGGTAGTGATATCAGATATCCCAAACATTAATTCTTTGTATTCCGTACCCAGCTAACTCTTTCGTTCATTCTCCCAGCCTGTATTAATTCCTCAGGGAACTTGGACATCGCTCGCCAAAGGCCGTCAATCACTGAATCTGAGTCCTTCAATGTGAGGACGCTACCAATGGAATCCTTAGGGATCGATGTTTGCCGCGTGTCAGAGACTCGAATTCAGGATCCTGCTAAGATAAGTCACTTGAGCGAGCCAGATTTGTCATGGAGGTAAGTTCTTCGCACATCAAGCGATAACGAAGCCCGTTTAGTAGGTCAGTGCAGGGTAGATATTGTGCTCAGTAACAGGGTCCAGTCCTCTCTCATCCATTGGATCCCCGTCAACAGTCATGTATGCGAAATGCGTCTCCAGGGTTTCGTCAGCGTCCGGAAGGGAGGCAACATAATACGGTGTTTGTTCACCATATCGACATATGCACCGAACAATTGCAGTTCTGAAACACAATAGGACGGTTTCTACGATAAACTCAAAGAACTCGTCCGGATGAGTCGAAGGTCCGACATATCTGTACTTGCAGGTGGCCTCAACGCTCAGCTGGAAATCTGAGCGCATCAGCTTGCTTAGGCAATAGTTCTTTTGTGCCTTGCCAGCGAACAGAAATCGGCAATTGAACTCTTTAGTTCTGCGTAGACCATCATCTACTCCTACCCAGTAACAACTTCCGACACAGTTTTCGACGGACGGTGAAGTGGTGCTCCAGTTCAACTATCAAGTGCTGTTGCCACATTCTGTATGTGCACCTTCAAAGTTTCAGTTTCAGTTTGAACAACCATTAACCATGCACTTTCGTGCGCCGGTTTTGGTTGCTGTCTTTTGGCTGCCCATTTGGATGAAGAATAGGAGAAAGTAAACTTGAAAGTGGAGTCGAAAAGAAAATGGAGAAGCTCAGTGGACTCAGGTTGGAAAGAAATTGAGGAGATGCACGAACGCCACTGTTTACGACACCCAGCCATATCGCTCAGTGTCTCTAACCATCGGTTACGATCATCCCGAGGTCTCCAGCCAGGGAGCCTAACAGGACCCATGTGACCCAGTTTCCTGGTTAGGGTTTTCATACCCTCATGCCAGGTCTTAACTTGACAACCCTTGGCTTTTTTCCACTCGGTATCTGCTTCGGCGAACATCGCTCGCCGTGGTAACCTACTTGGTGACATGCGTAACACATGTCCTAGCCAACGTAACCTATGGAGATCGACCACTTGCTCCAGTGGGCGACCGTATTTACCCAAAACTCTGCCCCTAACCTCAGCATTCACCTTCCAAGTGCTCAGTGATGCTGCAGGACTGGGTGTCGCCTAGTCCCGCTGGGAAACGAAATGGCCACGAATGAGTTATGGTGGATTGCCTTTTCGACTTAGGTAGTTGCGTGACCAATAACGTTAGCGCAGCAAAGGAGATAAATGCCCACAGATGGTAGACAGCCCTACTGTCTCCCGGCTCACAATCACGCTCAACCTATTGAGGCCTTATGTGATTTACTACTCCAAGTCTCAGGGTTGGGTTGGCGGTCTTCTTCCACATCACAAATGAACAATACAACTCACAGAAATCACAGAATGCGCACTCTACCTACGAACTCACAACACTCCATAGCCCATACGAAAATTCGTGGTTTAAATCGAAACGTTAATTCTGTACACCACTTTCTACAATCTTCATCCCCACTGGCTTTAGTTTGACGGAGACACAAAGCTCCCCCTCGTCAGACACTACTTATCTTCAGTTCCCTAAATACTTCCTCCATTCTGCTTTTCTTTCTAAAGCTGGTGTCTGCGTCTATATCCATCATTCTGTCACTTCTTCCCGACTTTCACGCATGGACTTCTCTAACAGTGAATTTCAGTTGGTGGCTGAAACTTCAATTCCCTTTTTTCAAACACTATTTTTGTACTGTTTACCGCTTCCCGAGCAGCAGTGATTCTTCTATTTTTCATACTCTGTCTTCCAACATTGGGACACTAATGTCGGCAGATTCTAACAGCCAAATCACCATTGTCGGAGATTTCAATGTCCACAGCAAGGAATGGCTGAAGCACTCCTCAGACACTACCATCATGGGACGCGAAGCCGAGGCTTTTGCTGTGATCAACAACTTAAGCCAACTAGTTGATCTCCTCACACGCATCCCTGATCGTATTGGTGACCGCGTCCACACCCTTGACCTCATTCTCACATCCATTCCCTCTTCCTTCTGCAACATCACTTCCCTTTCCCATTAGGCTTATCGGACCATTGTCTTATTTATTCTCTCACTCCATTTCACCACCAAACTCCAGACGCACCTTTTGGCGTTATGATTCAGCCAACTGGGATGGTTTTCGTGGCTCCCTGGCTTGCTATCTCTGGAAGGGTTGCTGTTTTAAATCGGATGTTTCCAAGTCTGTTTCAAACTTCACGGAGATTGTTCTTCAAGGCATGTATCTTTATATTCCACACTTCTCCAAACCCGGCAAATCACAATCACACGAGTGGTTTAATCACGCTTGCAACCGTGCTGTACGTTTTAAAAACTCAGCATTCCGTCGTTGGCGCTACTCACCCAATCCAGCATCACCCAACCGCTTCGTGCAAGCCAGAAAAAAATGCTCGGTCACTATTCAAAGAGCTGAAGAGCGCTTAATT
>UZAN01049102.1:0-21446 GCA_900618425.1 Echinostoma caproni | reverse complement strand
CTCCCGATAAAAGAACATCTGTCTCTGTACGCCAACTCTAATCTGATTTACCAAATCCATTGTGAGTGCGGAACGACCTGCGTGGGAAGAACAGAGTGACAATTACGTAACCGAGTGGTGGAATATATTCCAAATAGGGTCCAAAGTCAGATGACGCAATCTGGGTCAAGTCCGCGGCATAGAAACAACGGTCNGCCACGGCAGAACTGTGTCTCCCAGTTCTAGCTCAATATGGTCTTTGCGTGACTGGTTTCACTCATGATGGTCTAAGCCGGTCTGAGAAGCCGATACATTAGCGTACGTAGTAAACTCTTGGTATAGCTGTGTAATGGAACCCCTTTCCGGAGAATTTATTTGACGCTTGCGAGCTTGAAGATGTTCAGAGTGCTTTAATTATTTCCACGGGATAGGTTTTCCGTCGACTGTTATTGAGCGATTGTTGCATTTCGTATACTGAGGCCAGAAAAATGTGAAAGGTGACTTAGGTTTGGCTACGATGATGAAAATCAACTGTTTCAGCTGAAGGGTGCATATAAGCTACAGGTTTCTGCAAAGTACTATGATTCTTTCTGACAGAAGTTGTAATACACAGGTATCAGGTTCCCTCCGTTTATATGGAGATGTTCATATCTTCCATAAAATATGAAAAATCCGGCTAAAAACTGATAGTGAAAGGTATTTGACAATTTCATCCAAACGGCTTTCAACTCAAACATAATCCACCCGGGGGTATTCGACCTTCTGTGCCTTCATTTTCAGCGGACAACAGGTCAGAGTCAGGGTTTTCCTAATACCTCGAACCGTTTCTGTTTTGCTATCAAAGGTTTTACTCCTTCTGAGTATGGTATGGGATGGCTGGATAATTTCAGTTTTCGAACTAGGGTGAACAGATGAATCACAGATAACCACTTTGGTTGGCGAAGGTTACGATGCCACAGCTAGTGGTTGTTTTCGGTTTGTGAGTTTATCCTGATATTCCTTTATTGGTAAAGATTTGCTTTTATTGATTGCCAAAAACGCACCAGTCGTTTTGTCCCGATCACGGGAGTTTGAAGAAGACAGACGGAAAGCATAAATAGAGCGAAGGGTACACAAGAGTTAACCGTTCAATTAGGCGTAAAACGCCACACAATAAAAGCCCATTGATTGGACAGCATGGATTTCTCAGACGAAATGCAAATACGCTGCTAACTGAACCACAGCATGCTCAACACAGGTGTTCTCCTTGTTGCAAGAGCTACTGAACAAACAATGATTTTCGGTTATCGTGATATGGTGGGCATTTTACTTTTTGTCCATTCCGGTTTCACCTGTTCGTTGTGAAACGATCTGACCAAAAATAATTTTAAAACGGCAATGTTATTATGATTCCAGACAAATGCAGAACTGATTATAAAATATAAAGAGCAATTCTGAACTGGAATTCATATCAGTTGCAAACTACAGCGTGATGTTTTATTCAGTATCCTGGCTCTCACATTTTGCTGAAAATGCCTGAACAACCTGATCAATCTGTTAACCACCCGAACACATCTCGTTCTATGCCTCGATCAAAGTGCCCCACGATTCATCCACATTAGATCCGGTTTTGCGCTCTTCACTGCAATGATGTGACAGATTTTAAACGGGTCAAGTAGTGGTTATAGTCCGATGAGTTTTATGATCAAGGCAGCTTTGCACGTTCACGAAAAGAAGCTCGCTTGTCAATAACTCACGTTGTAGCAAACATCTATGTACTCCTCGCTTAGTTGAAAAAAACGTCATCTCAGAATACGAGAACGTTATTTGGCATCGATTTTTCGTTTCAAACTCGAAAGTTTGAAATTTATACTCAGCCATTTGTCACTCATTCTCTAGGTGTGAATAACCGCTTTCACTCCTGTCAATTGATTTGTGCATTTGTCACTACTTGAAAATAAAATGTCTCGTTCGCCCAAAAGATGCTGCTCAATTGTAATCTACGCCTTGTATTACGTTGAGGCTACATTTCATGTGGAATTCGGTAAAACTTTAGTCAGCGTTTGGTCACTGAATAGTAATCTGTCTATGTACTGCAGTCAGAGACGATTTGTTTGAACACTGAAACTTTGCATCATCTCAAAGTCAAAGGATTACATTCTATGTTCGTCAAATTCATTTTGTGCTTTGTATCTAGCCATTCTTGTCTTAGATCTATATCATCTGCATGCGACACATGATCGCCAGCATTACTACTTTTTATTAATTTCAATCAAAATTTTTGCGATCGGATTGCTGTGCAAATGCTCGCAGTTGTTGATGCCATGCAATGTTTCAAATGGGAGGAGGCGTTCAACTGACTGGCGAGCCTTTTTGAAGTCTCCAATGCAATCGACCAATGGTGTGACCATGTGAACTGGCTGAAATGTAGCCTTGAGGACAAAATCGAATTGAATCTTCGCGGCTGTGCACAATGATCCACGGTACTTAAGCAGTGTACTTTTATTGTTCTTCTCAAGCATTCTACGAACCTGCTTTTGTCATTAGCGCATATTTAAACATTTTTGAATTACGCTGCACATTATGTGGTGGATGAAGCATCAATTATAGTGGAAACGGTCTTGTATTGCCACAACATATAAGTAATACCGGTTAAATTTAATAGCTGACTGTGTTAAACCCCTATTGATTTAGTAACATTTTCGAGGGCCTAATAAATGAGAAAATCCTGGATCTATTCTCATTGTTTGATTGATTTGATACTTCCAGGTAACTGATTCTTCCAGATAATATTGTCTGTGGATTCAAACGGATTGTTTCAAATACGGCATGATATTTTTTTCTGGTCAAATCCTCAGATTGTTTCAGTCAGAAGTGTAACTCTGAAGCACATCAGCTTCCGAAAGAAGGGCTTCTCATCGGGGTCGACAACGATACGCAACGCTTAAGCCCCCGTCCTCATCTCAACAAAACATTGGTCCAAAGCTAGTGTAGGACTTGAAACAATAGGTTGCATAGAAAAAGCATTCAGTAGATGGAAAAACCCATAAACCTTAAGGCAAGAACATCATAAATAATGCGTTGTGGTTGTGATTTGCAAATGACCAAACTATTTTGTGTTTTATGCCCAGTTTTATGTTCGGTGACAATGGTTTAATCAATGGAGTTTGCTTCATTCACATCAAATATATCATGAAGTTCAAAAAGAGGGTTATGATTAACCAATGGACAAGAGGGTAGCTCAAGGTTTGGAAACACGAGCTGTGAAAGTGTACGGTTTTGCTGTAAACCGTACTCTCTTTAATAGAGCTATCTATTGAAATTTACTTCTGCACAGAAATTTTGTTTATAAAAATCGAATTGAACCTTAATGGACAGCTATGAATGATTTAAATAAGTTATAATTTAACCAGTGAGAGTCACCTATGGCTCAACGCTTACAACGTGGCTCACAGACTGAGAGGCTTTTGCAGATGAAACATAAAAGTGACACCTGTAAGTTTTGTTTTGATTAGAACGAACACATCGAGCCTCAGAGTAAAATTACGAACACCCACGGGACGTTGGTCTGCCCGGAAAACTATCGACGTTTCGGGAGTGAGTGAGCGAGCGAATGACTGAATCGTCACGGTTGATGCACTCGACCGTGAAATGAACGGATCGTCGAAGTGCACAAACGCGAATGACCGATTTGTACGGCAGCCCGACAGATCTCGTCTCCAATGGGGCCCCCAATGAACACAAAATACACTCATTGTTGGACAAACTTGGTTAAAACAAAGGAAAAATAGGATTTTTGGTCTTCTGACTTTCGATTGCCTTCTTGGCCTACCGATTCAGTCTACATTTCAATGGATTCCCTCAGAAATAACTTTCACATAAAGTTCTAATAGCTGTACACAATCATGGGTAATAATATGATGTTGTGGATTAGTCCGTTCCTAGTTTAAAGCAAATTGTCTTAATTTAAATGCAATCAGCACTATTTCAAACTACTAAATATGACTAAGCAATGAACACAAGCTTAATTCAATTTCTTCTCATAGCCGAATCACTTCAAGTCAAACTAGTCAAGTCAAGTATATGTCACTGAGTCTGAGTATAACCAATATTCAGGTAAAAGTACAACAAAAGTGTGAAAAACAAGCGTAAAACAAACAAACTGGGATATGAGTGAGTTTCGTTAAGAAGCGCTGCCTTCCGGATAACCAAGAGATCGGGCAAAATAGAAGACCGGTAAGCGGTAGTGCGGGCAGGCAGATGTCATTTTTCACGTGCATTAGGTTACGTTCCCCTGAACGCACTGTAAAGTCCGGCTTACCAACGTCAACTCGAAGACCGAATATGTGAAATCAGATTGAAAAGTGTTTTAAGTTTCCGAAAATGGAACTCAAAGTTACACAAACCAATGATAAACTAGAACATCATTCAACCTGAGAACTAACTCTAGTTGACAAATACGTCGTTTAAAATAAATTATTTCAAAGGGAAAACTGACTGAAGGAGAGGGCTCGGGGTAAGTGCCATTGAGCCATGAAACAAGAACAAGACAATGTTCTCACACAATAGACAAAACATAAAGTTGATTTTATCTTTTTGCTTCATGTTCCACACACTCCCCTCATCTTGCTATTCCTCTACCTTATGTAACCAGTTCGCTTTAACAATTTCATCACAGCAAGAAGAAGCATCATGATCACAGGATGTATTGAATTCAGCTGTCTTGGTAACCTCATCAACTGTGTTCATACATTCAGATCACGGTTGGTTAAAAGAGTGACAGATTTGGAGACAGGCGAACACACACGGGTATAGATAAACACAGGAGGAGGTAACTGAAGAGTCAGGTTTGTCTATATTGGATTCAATGAGCAATCGCTTTGTGTCATGCAATATTATGAGGGAGGTGGTGTTATATGTTCTATCAATCGCTTGTTTCAATCTTCGCTGTATCCGTCTATCATTCTGATCATCTTGAATCGGTATGGTGACAAAAACAGTTGTTTTGAGGCGGTGTCACTTGTTTTAATTTATTCAACGGCGCTCCGTACTGTGAAATAAAGTTAGTCGGGTATCCAATTTCGTGCAGTGCCGTATAAATGCAGCGAACATCGGACTCTAACGTTTCATTGAAGCAGATTATCCTGGCTCTAGAGAATAAACTGTGTGCCAACGACCGTTTGGATTGTATTGGACCGAAACATAAAATTAAGATACTGTCCCGTCCATGTCGGTTTGTCACTCTTTCAACCAAGCGTGATCTGAATGTATAAACACAGCTGATGAGATTACCACGAAATAGTTGAATTCAACACATCCTGTGATCATGGTGCTTCTTCTTGCTCTCATGAAATTCCTCTATCACTGCAACCAACGTTTGAATTGTGAATCTTACAGATTGCTGACTTAGTTTCCATCTAAATCTGATATCTTTTTTCATTTCAGGAATACACAATAAAAGATGCTTCACATTGGAGGAAACAACATTCAATGTGGATTTTTGATGTAGGTAACTAGTCACCCAGCGCGAGATAAAATTTGCAAAAACGTAAGATTGCGAATATCTGGAAAATAACGAGTCACAGGTTTACGCGTAAGCAATATATCTCTTCATCCGAACACACTAGCACCGGCATCAAGTTTTTTTCAACAGCTTTCGCGGTCATCATAATGAAGCCGATTCTGTGTATTCCTATCTTGAATCTACTTCATCCAGTGTTTGTTCTTTTCCCAGTCTCTGTAATCATAATTAGGAGATGCAATGAGTCTCCTGTTCTCTGACCATATTTTCAATATATCCCTTATAATAATATTCTGGTGTAGGTACGATGACGCATTATTTAGTACTGCTCAACCTGCAATATGATCTTGATGTTTGTAATCACCAACTTCAGTTTTTTTGCCAAATTTCGTATCCCGTATTCGAACCAACAAATTTACACTCTCTATTATCTGTCTAACGAGTTTGCTTTTTCCGCGTTAGATCTGTCACAGTGCACTGAACGTAACTTACAATCAAGTTCCATTCGCAGGCCACCATCCAAAGTAATCGCACGTTCACAACAGTAAGCGGATAGCACATCCCCTGACAACCACAATCTAAGACCATAAATCAAAAACATTTTTTCATTGTCATTTCAATCAGTCACATTCCCCACCGGCGTTTCCGGTTGTATAAAGGACGGTGTCTACATTGCAGAGTTGTTACTCAAATTCAATCAGTCTCTTATCTAAGATTTATCTTTATCTCTCGCTTTTGGCTCATCGAATCGTCGCCTTACTTCTTGCATTCCAAATTACGTTCCAACATTTTCTCCCCTACATTTTAGCTCCAAATGTCTGCAGGCTGAAATGTATTCTACGATTTCCCGATATCCTGCTTTAAGTGAGATAATTTGTCTTCTCTCTATTCATCTACCGAAGTTGGGAGCGTTGTGAAGGTTTTTTCCTTTGCTAAGCACTTGTTTCCTCATCACTTTTTAAGTCCCGGAGAGAACACTTCAATAATAAAATTGCATACGGAGTAGTCCCGCGCAGTCAGTGCAAAATAATGCCTTTCGACGTTATCCAATGATCAACTGATCTACTTGCCACGTGGTGATTCACGAACCTCGGAATACGCCCTTCTTCATTACCCCCAATTAGGAACGCTGCTGACGCTGTGGTCCCTGATTTTTCCGAACTCGCTGGGTGTTTATCTCTTGCCTCGCTTCCAATTCGACCTTACATTTATCCGGCAATATGCTCTCGCTGAGCATCTGCTACGATATTACGTTCTCTCCGTAAACTACAACCAGTATTACCAGCTTGGCATTCCATTTGGATGTTATGTCTAAGCCAACCCTTCGAGGCGGAGTCCAAGACTTACGGAGCAGGATCCCCTTCTGTCCTTCGTTGAATT
The DNA here is from genome assembly GCA_900618425.1 of Echinostoma caproni. NCBI lineage: Eukaryota > Metazoa > Platyhelminthes > Trematoda > Plagiorchiida > Echinostomatidae > Echinostoma > Echinostoma caproni. The sequence continues at coordinate 14,587 of UZAN01049102.1, read as the reverse complement.
TTATATATTGTCTTTTCCCACTGTGGACCATAATTTTACCTGTCGAATACCGAATGTAATTGTTTTCGAAAATACGTAGAAGAGAGGTTGAAATCACATTTTGCGTCTTTTATTCAACCCATCTTAAGTATCACGAAATAATTTGCAACAATTATGCTGCTGAGCACAATTTTGGCGGGATCAGTTCCATCTAAAGGATATATCTATTCAAGTTACACGGTATATTTTGTAATTCAAATTTAGAGAATTGTGATAGTCAAATAAATACTTGGAACAGCCGCAGTGCTTTTGTTGTCAATCGAGGTAGTTTCACAGGTTGAACTAATTTCCTTTCTGTTCAAAGATTTTAGGTTAGGATCCAGCTAGAAACAGACATTACTTTGCACTTAAGTTTAGTATTCGGAATGTTAATCGGAATCGGACTGAAAACCCACTGGATAGCTCAAAGTCCGGTAGAACCAAGACGAGCTGTGGATACGGTTAATTCCATTCAGAAAATCATGCAAGTAAATATCACAAGCATCAAAAAATCATTGGTCGATCGTTTAATGTCCACTTCACAACGACCTGGTTCATTTGTTTTCCGTGTTGCATTCAACCAATCAAGTTAGTACCACTTGAGACCACAGGATTGGTCGGGAAATCTGTGTCTTGATTGGTTACCTGGAAGCTGTACTGTCGTGCGTGCGTACTCGTTACACGATCACCACAGTAAAATAGTACGTATTTTCCTCCTGTACGGCCTAAGCACCGTTACATCTACAAAATACTGATAGAAAATAAAAGTGGTGTCGGTGTTAGTAACCGCACCAGTGTTGGAATACTGCATGCTTTTCTAAACATAAGTATTGTATTCGCCACGGATCCACATTTTGGAGAGCAATTAGACTATTTTGGATACATGTGCAATAAGTAGATGCAATTACACTTCACAGAAACTAAAAATAGATAGAAACTTTCACCGAACAACCATGACTATTTCAGGAGCGAGCAGACATAAGATTAATTAAGGTGTCCCTGGTAGTGGAACCGTATCCCCTGAATGTGCTTCCTAAACTGAGAAGTGAAAGAAGTAAACTGGGTACAACAAGAAATGTGAAAATGGTCAAATGATCCACGTGCAAGCTGTTTGCTCAGAGTGGCACCTTAGATTGGGCACACACCGAGGATAAGAGTCCTTGCACGGATGGAGTATGCGGGTCGGGATATTGAGTAGAACGAATGTTTTTGCATTAAATTCAAAGAGATCTGGGGGATTCTGTTCACAAGAATTGCAGGGAGATGAAGTCACGTCAAAAGTATTCGCTACGCAAACCGTTTTATTCAATAACGCATATTGAAGTACAAAACAGACGTATACGCAAACAGAGGTTGTGAAAAAAACCTTATCAATTCAGCGTACTTCCATGGGGGAGATAGCCACATAAACCCTCGCAAGACTACTCAGAGACGCATGGAAAGCCACTTACCACGTCGTGTACCCACAAAGCTGTTTTTGAGGCTTTTATCTACTGACCACATACAGTAAAGATGAACCACTAAGATTGAACTTTTCGGTGATTACCTGGCTGGAAGGTCATGTCTTAATCTGGGTCGGTCGTGAGGCCCGAATTCATGTAACTTCATTGTGATTCGCATCCACTGAGTAGATATCAGCCATCGTGTTGATGCAAAAGGGAATATTCAATTTAATTTAACACATTGTCCAGAAGCGGCCTAAATATGCTAGACAGTGCACCCTCACCATGGTTAAAGCCGTCTGTATTAGAAACCTCACTCTCGAATTATGTGGTCAGTAGTGTTTGATCCGAAATCACTAGCCCACTCGTTCCCCTGCCCAAATACACTCATTTACACATAAGCATTGAACGTTCGAAACTGGGTTGCGCTACCGAAGCGACATAACTGAAATCCGCTGCTGCGACGAACTGATAATGTGGTGTGTCATACACGTACTGTGATTCATTCACATGTGCAAAGATTTTGCTCTCCCGTTTACAATTTAACTGCATGATTATCAACCATTGAAAACAACTTTCCAACGGGTATTGTTTTCTTAAGTGAAGTGTACAGAAGAAAGTGCAGTGCACGATCGATGAATGACGGAGACAGCGATGTTTTGAACACAATTATAGGAATGTGACAATTAGGGTGGCTTCACTAAATAACTATGGTATATTTAATGAAGCGGTTCGCTGAATCCAAGTTTTGAAGTGGAGAACTACCCGAGGTTTGATAAGTTGTCCATGTTGCAGTCCTGATGGTACGAGTGGTCTGCCTTGCACGTGCGACGTTCGTACGATGTTCCTTGGTGTATGCAAACAAATTCTGTGCCCACACCTACATGATTACCGATAATGATACATAGAGCGTGAAACTATAAAGGTTAAAACAATCGGAAATAGGCTAAGAGTCGTAGTAGTTGTCATATCCTTGGAGCTATGCATTTAACCTAACGTGTGCTACTGTGTAAAATGCATATCATCCGGACAAAATGAGCTTCGGAGAGTGAATGATAAATAACAACACTGTTTCACGTGATATGTTCGTCACTACAAAATTGCAGTGGGGCGAATTATAAATTCTTGTGATTTCGGTCCAATGTTTATTAAGATCATTCGCCATGCGTATCAGGTAAAACAAAAATGAACACCTGATCCTTTGATCCTTGGTACGCACCTGTTAACCATTCGAACTCTGGTAATTCTAAAAACGTGACGACGATGCAAATATCTCCCCAACCGTCATCCGTTAGCATCATTCAGATCAATTATCCCAAGATAATGTCTGGTTCATTGACATTTTCAAGAATAATCAGATTTGAGGAGAGAGTGTTTGCCTGTTGCCAATTCACGAAGGCGTTCAGAGATACTAAAATGATACAGAGCAAACGTTTTTTCTTAATGTTATAGCTGTTCTTCTTATTCTTCTTGACTTCATGTTTCCTAATATAAATGTCATCAAAAGGAAATTGTCCAGCTCATCGATACAGGGTGAAGCTTGCTGATACCACCCAGGTTTACTTAGTTGAGGTGCTTGAAACAAACTAACTAACTTAATCTCCTGTTTAAGATCATGCACGTTACTCAGAGTGGAGAGATGAACACAAACACACGTGAGCGAGGCTAAAATGATGGCGACCTATTTGTGTGTTTGTATTTGTGCGAGAGATATAGAGTCTGAACGTTCTTCTGCCTGGGCAACCATTAGTCGCTCAATAATGTTCGCGGTGCAATACAATAATTCCAAGGCACGCGCATTGTAGACCACTAGCAATCAAAACTCGGTGACCTGGTTGGTAATGTGATCCCAATGTCCAACGAAGAAGTGCGAGTGAACGGCTGAACGAATGCCAACCAGTGAAATCGAATGAAACGATGCTGAAACTGTGTGAGCTTCACAGGTGCAATAGTACAGGATATGGATTATGTTTTATTCAGTGCATTCAATTAACGTGTTAGAATTTGCCAAAAATGAAATAATTTGCGGAAATGCGATCTTCATAGTTGTGAAAGGCACCTGAAGAAGCAAAGCAAACCATTTTACAACCGTTGTCTCAGCCCTGTCACACTGAATATGAATCGAAATGCGAAGCGAGCTCCAGACACTGTAGATATACCAAACCCACACTATCCTGCCCACTGATAAAGTGAGTTGAAGATCTAGGTCAAGAGATACATGCTACGGATCTCACCGTCAAACTAGAGGGCCAACTCAACGCGACAAGGTAGCTACTAGCATAAGTTCACCACAACCGAAGAAGAGCAATAACAAATGAAACCTAACAGATAAGCTCTCGTACGATACTACGAACGGCTAAAAACGTCGGCTAAAACAAATTATCCATTCCCCCAGGGAGCGGCTACTTCCAAGTTGGCAAAGTAATTATGAAAATAATTAAACCACTCCTCAAGGTACACGAACCATTCCAAACAGCTGTTGAAAAAATTAAAACCGTCGTCATATAGTCAATGCCGACGGTGCTCTAATGCTCCATCAATAGAAAACAGACAAAATCCAAATTCCCGGTGCTAACAAAATCTCATTTGGCAAACAAACTAGTGGGACCAAATTTATGGAGCCATGGTTGCGCATATCCGTAACATTTGAGCTCAGAATCTGTAAGCAAACGATGAGGATGTCAATGAGATCGCCGAAATCTAACTGCACAAGCAACAACCTAATGCGAAGATGCGGAAGAGTCTAACGGAAACATAGTTGAACGGTGCTCATTTTTAATCATTGGAAACTAGGACACGAAACATCCTCAACCACACGGTCACAAAATCTATCATTGAGATGTGAAAGAATTTTAAACCAGAATAGATAAACGTGGCCAATCCTGAAGAATAAGTTCTACCGCGGAGCATCTGAAACTGATCGAATCTTATTCTTGAACAATGCTCACCTAAAATGCCACTACAGCTGCGATATCAGAACCAAGTTTCGTAGAGTCTAATCACACTGCGGCACAGATGCAACTAAAGAGGAATGGAAACTTTCTTTTTGAAACAATTTGTTCTCAGTTTTATCAGGTCGACTCCGATAGAAAATTAACACAAAATTGGAAGATCAAATTCGAGAAAAGTTTCGCTGTACACCAAGAATGTTTTGGAAAACACTGAAAATACCGATGGATTACACGGGAGGAAATGTATATATAAAATCCAACCCCAATGCATGTGTAGATTCTTTCGAAACTGCACGTGGTACTGGCGGCGCAGTGGTTTAGTCGCTGTCATCGGTATACCTTGAATCCTATGGCCCGAGGTTCGAGCCCTGCCACCACCACCCAGAATTGGTGGTAGGCAGCTTTTCTGTCGTTCGTTTCAGTTACACGCCTAACTTAACAGGGCCTTAAAGGGGTTCGCTATGCCATGTACCAAGGCACATGTTAATGGTTTCAGTCATTGATTCCTGTGATCTGCTGTTGATCACAATGAAGTATGTAATACAAGAGGAGAAGACATTGTGGAAAATCCCTAAGTACACTGATAATACAATTTGATAAACACCAGACGGTCTTCAGGAAACGTCGCTCATTCCAACTTGTTTTAATTCAGGTTGTACTCATGTTACGGTCCAGTAGAATTCAGTGACGGAGGGGGTTCAACACGTTTCATAATTACTCAATGCTTGGAATATTAAACAACTCAAACAGACACATTGAGTTGGCATCTTTGTAGGTGCCGAAAATCACTCGGAAATCTTTGGTTACACCCAGGACAGCATAACGTCGTCCTTTTTATGAGAAAATTGACGGAATAGCGGAAAAAGAAAACTAATTACCGAAACAGACAGGAGGAGTACCCGGTCCTACCACGAACACTGCCGACCTCAACACTTATGTTGATAAAATACCCATAAATAAATTAATCAGGTGAAAATAAATTCAATCAAACAGAGCCAGAAACACAGATTGTAATTAAGAAATATTGTTCACTTTCCAATGACTGAGCTAGTAAACATGCGATCTGAAAATTTACCGAATGTGAGATGGTGAATAAGTTAGTCAACAATAGGTGCATACTGGTTGGCTCTTTCGAAAACGCTGCATATACTGTCACTGTTATATTAACATATCAACGCACATTCGGGTCTGAATAAGATATTATAGGTTCAGTGAAAAGCGTTTCCGAATACAAGAGGAGAATATCCCCATGGAATCGATTCACTTTACACTGTAAACCTTTAATCACGTTCCCTTTGTGAATCACCACACTACAGTTTTGGTACCATTTCACGAGAATTGGAAAGCATTCCTCCCATGAACGTTTGATCAAATTATGGCACAGTCGCCTTGAGAATTCTGCAGCCAAATGTTGACTTATTCAAAGCACTTTTACATTGCACTTTGATATCTTATTCGCTTTTATCGCAACTACAACATTCATGGAAACATTCGGTATGGTTTTGGATCGTTTGATGGGACTTATTCGCTTGCTTGTTCCCTTTGTTAGTCATTTCAATTATTTGTCTTACGTGTGTGATTCAGATGTCCATACGAACCAACAGTCACCGTTTTGTATTAAGCTTCTGGGTTTGAGATCCTTGGCCCTCCTAATGACAGTATCACGCTACGTACACTTGGTACTTATTGGTACTCGTCTCTTGAGTACAGTTCAGTTGCTCGAGGTATACACGTTCGGAACCAGGCTGCGTTGTTTCCACCTAATTGGTCTTTTAGAGCACGTAGATTTCCAATTTCATAGTGTGCGGAATAGGACTTTGGCTTCACACATACAAGTAACTAAACCGATGAACATCGACGCTGGTTCGATACAGTAGTTAGTCACTGGAAAACAAAAACCATATGGATTGCAGCTCAGATTAAAGCCACTTTTTAGTTCGTATCACCGGAAGCAACCTACATGATAACATCGGATTCATTTGGGGTGCAGAAGATTCCAACAGTCCGAAAGTTTTCACAAAATTATTTGAAAAAATTCAACGGTCCTTCGGTCATTATTAGTTTTCCGTGCACCTTATCAAAGGATTTTATTTTCCCGATAACTCATTTTCAATGATGATATGTATGCGCAAAACGGAGCACAATAAGCGTCATACAGATCGCCGACAAGCTGGTGTATTTAGAAATTCAACTCAAACCACTTGGACACTTTGCGAGACGTCATGTTATTTCCAATTTATGGGTTCCCCTTTACATGTTTTGTGGCAGAACATTTTGTTGGACTCATAAATAGAGAATAGAACATGACTGAGATATGTTCATTAAAAATTGTACATTGAAGCCATGTCTCCCCTCCTACCTAGTGGTCGTGAAAAGAGAGCACCTGGGATGAGAGAATTGATGGTGAACGAGCCATATAAACGCTCAACTCTTCAGACTGGTAATGATGACTGCGATACCAGTGTTATTAGACTTGTGCGTCTCAGATTCAATACTGTTCATGTTTCCAGGAGTTTATGACGCGGTAATCGGGTAACCGAAATAGGGTACAAGATGATCTGGTTAACCAAACCAAAGCGACTGAACAGAAGATAACATCCGTTTTAGTGTTTGATCGAAAAAGAAAGCATGATGAGGTTTAGTCTATACAAGGTACGCGTCAATCAGGTTAGTCGCGGTGTGTGAGAATGAAGGCGATAGGATTGTGTACTGTGTGCCTCTGTTCCGGTTTGGTTTCAGGTGTGGGGCCGGGGAGGGTAGTGAGGAGGGGTTGTAGGGATGGAAAGAGTGAGTGAACCAGAATGAAAACAAACTTAGATAGTTTATTTCACGAGTGGTGGTGATGGTGGTGATTACTTTAATTCATTGCCTGATAGCATTTCATAGCAATTAATCATTTAATCCAACCCATTACAATTCTTGGGGTTTCTCTCCAGATGTCCATCAAACACCTTTTCTCATTTTTACGTATCAGAGTGGCTGTTTGCGATATTTTGTAAACAGGGCACAACGGACACTAAAATTAAACAGTGCACACGACAACTGGGACCCGGTGTATTTCATTCACGTTTCAAAACCCATATTTAATATACAAACGAATATTTCGTTAACTCTGAGATATTATTGCTAAGCTACAGATTCGAACGAAGTCAGTGGAAGTCTCGTATGGAGCACAAAACGGAACAGGGAAACGAATAATCTCGAGGAATAAAAGATAACTCAGCCTCGCAAATGTTGGTCCCGAAAACTCTGTGATGTTTAAATCTTGTCAACTTTTCAACTGTGCTAGACCGTCGATTATAGCACACACTAATTTGAGTATATTGAAAGTGAAGTGTAAAACTTACCAGACAACAGGTCGAAAATAAAAGTGATCCTCATTCAGAGCGAAGACTGTATGCGAATGAAGTTAGAACTGAATGCCAACAAGGTTGGAAAATTCATCCTTTCGTTACGCATGGCACTGGTTGAGTACTTTTCGAGACGTGTTTCCGTAAATACTCAAATTCAACTTCATCTTTTATTTCGGGAACTGTATTCACCAACTCAAAAGTTACATATTTTTTCATTCAAATACTTGTAATGAAGGGTTAGACAAAGTACGGTTTTTCTTCCATTCTGGAATGCATGTTACTCGCGATTGCAGTGAAAAAGAAGAGAGAAAAATGTCCCATTGAAAAATCAATTCATTCGATTAAGTGATTTGGATAAGCTTTTGTTTCATCTAGGCGAGTTCGTACCGGTCAATCTTCCTCAAGCTCCTCCATTTTGTTCACTAGCCTCAACATCGTCCCTACAAGTGTATTCTTCTTGCTGTCATGTGATCTGATCGATAAATTGAAGAAATAATGAATGCATGCTTGCTTGGTTTTGTTCATACAGTTTTGAAAAATGTTAGCTGGTCTTTCGGCTTTACTGCTGTTTGTTGCATTGTTGAGCAAACGTGAAATGCACAACAGACTTGAACCATTAAATATCGATCTTGTGCGCCAAAATGAATTAGATTTTTCCAGACAAAATCCTCTCCTTAGACATTATTCACGCACAACAATCGCTTTCGGGGTTGATCTGTGAATGCGTTTTTCGTGAGGAATTTCAGTCGGACAGCGAAAGGGTTCATCGATTCTCGAGGTTTGGGTAATTTGGTCTGTTTAATAGTTTGCTTCTCCGTGTCATCTTCTCTTCGCTTTACCCATGAAATGTGACCAAGACAAACAGAAAACTTTTTGTCCCAGTCTACCGCCAAAATCCTCGTTCGTATCTCCGTTGTCCAAAGAAATGCGATTTTGGAGAATATCATATATTTGTGCCCTGAAATCAGGCAGGTTGTGATAAAAACGGAAAAGAACTGTTCACAGAATAGTGTTATTTGGGTTTTACGCAATAATGTGCAGTTTTGTAGCCCTGTTTTTAACCACACCGACTGGGCATGGTTGGGATGCAGTGTGAATGACTAGCTTTGCGATCAGCGTAAATCTTTTCACCGTATGATGTTCCAATTTATTCTTCAAGTAGTGTATAAAAATATGTAATCGGTTATCAAATGATTTAATGCGACAACCAACCTGCAGCATTGAAGGTTCCAATGGTCGCGGCAGTGATGAAAAGGTAGGTATTCTGGAATATAAGATCCCAGTTTGCTCACGTCAGTCATACATAACTTAACTAACCTGATGAGTAGATCAGATTTGAGAATACTTTCCGAACTGCTGTCCTTTATGAGAATTATAATCGCTTTACATAAGAGCACTCGGTACCCTGAATCGGGATACACTGGCTTAGGTTGAATCCTAACCACTTGAACAACCGAGTATTTATCTTGCACTGAAATCCTTCACATCCGAGATTTTTCAAAACTTTTTACTTCCTTTTATTGAATACACAATGATGCAATTTTCAGGAAGGGGGAAGCGGTCAATCAAGGGACTATCATGGGGAAAGTTAGGCGGTGGTGGTGGGGTTCGAACACACGTCCCCCGAGGTGGTAATTTGATGACGTTACCACCGGGCAACCACCGCCCGGTTATTCAATTAGAAAACCATCAGACAGATATATTACCGTTGTAAAAGGTTTTAAAGTGGGAGCCCGGTCTCTTTGTTAAACAAATCACGGTGCCTTAAGGTTTGAAAAACAAAAATCTGTCAGTGCTTTGTTCTGTGGCACAACGTTACGAGTTCTGTAGGCCACACGAAGTGAATCTTCTTGAATTAATGACAACTGGAGCCTTCGACCAAGCTGATCCAGCAGCGGGACGGTTTGTACAGGCGCTCAATGTGCAAATATGGATGCCAGGATGAGCCGGTGACCATTGATTCAGCCACGAAGGTTTGTGTATACGTTTTGTTTGCCTCTCCGTAGTTGTTTTGCAATCAGGAACCTTCGCCAACACCCCCCAGCGAACTGTCAGTGACACATTGACCCGAATATAGCCTCGGCTTCTTGACTCCTAACGCCCATGTGAAATACCTCGAAGACTTGAAGGTAGTGAGTGGAGCTCCATCAGGGCAATGAGAGAATGACCAGTGATCACCTAGTGCATCCACTCCGAACACACAGTTTAACAGACACAAGAAGCACAGCTTTCCAAAGCCAAATCGGAGAGGTATGGAGGCAATCACATTTATGCTTTCAGTAGTGAATGAGGCCTGATGAAGCTCACGAACAATAATCAATGTGATCGACTTTTATTCCATGGATCGAGTTGCTCAATTTTCAAGCAATTACCATATTACGGCCAGACGTTTTACCAAACCATTCCTGTTTATTAACTGATGAGAGAAAAAATAATATGTTCAAAAAGCAGCGGGGTTAACATGGACGAAGATTAGGGAATTAGTCCATTTTGCTCGTTCGCCGAGCTAGACAATTTGTCTGCAAACGTTTCCTCACCAGAAGAGGTGACGTCATTGGTATTTGTCATGTGGGAGTGTTCTCTTTGTGTTCGATTCGTCTTACGTGTTTTTCGCATTGAACTGGTGCGACGAGTGAGGGTTGGGAGGGTTGCTCATCCATCTTGATTCTCAGCTCTCGGCAGAACCTTTTGTTGAATCATCTGATACTTGATTAGCATTGGCGACTCGACACGTGGTCTAGTTCGATGTGTCTGTTCATTGATTTGATGGAAGAGAGAAAGGATAAATTTTCTAGCGTGTTTTGATCGGACTTGCTCAATGATTTTTATTGATATGAAATCGAGGTAATGTATTTCTTGGTCTTGTTGGAGGTCAATCAACCATCAAGGGGTCATGTATTCTGATTGCCGATTGGCGTTCTCGGATCCTTTTTGAAAGTTTTCTTCCGGTTTGTTCAATACAGTGACTGTTCTGCCGAAAGGATTGCTTTTGTTTTCTTCATTGGTTTTGAAGGATACTCGGTAGACAAGCTTTGGATTTGTGGGTGACGTGGATTCAGTATAAGTTGAGCAGTCTTGCCGCCATGTACGAAACATTTTTATTGTACGGAAGGGTTGTCCTTATTCCCTATTATCCGTCTATTGTTTGTTTCCTTCTTTGCGTCAGGGTGATTTTAATGATACTGTGTTAGTCATCTTTTCTTCCTGAGGATGTTGATAAAATACGTTTGGATTCGTCCAATTAGGGTCATCATTGTTGTGTGACTGGATTTCGAAATCCTTTATAAATTTTTCTATTCTCCTCGTCATGAACTTCATCAAGTTGAATGTGGCGTTCGTTTACCTTTTTCGCTTGTTACATGTTACACCTTCTAACCCGTTGATGTATCTATTCAAAAATGAAAATAAATGTTTGATCAAGACTGAATGTGGACTATGGTATTAACTGTATTGCACAGTTTAGGCAGGGGCAAAATCAATGCATGCCCGCATTTATTACGCATTTCAGCTGGTATAAGCCTTCACTAGACAAAGAGACCCAGTGAATAACCATGGGGAATTACGATAAGTAATGGTTAGGTCTTTTCACTCTGTTGATAATGAATCATGTACAACATATGGTCACAGGAGATGCGGCGATTTAGACAGATAAATGAACGCCCATCACCAAGATTGCTCGCGCAAAGCTGCATCAGATCACTGTAAGCTAAAAGATATTTACCTGGTGTAAATTACAATGGTATCCCACAATTGTAATCCCACAGGATTAATGAAAGCAAATTATACTTCACAGAAGGCATCAATCACGACCAATGATAAGTTGCAATTTATAATTGCTTACAACATCGGGCTTCCCGAAAAATCTAACTTTTATTCATATGCACTTGAACGAATTAAAATAAATCGATGTTAACAAAACACCTGAATGCCCTACCCAACATATAAATCTATACAATCCATATCCACAGAGCTGTAAGTATTCAAACATCGCCCCTGTCCCATCATATGCTCCACTAGAGCCTTGAAAAAACATTTGATCTATGTATATTTTGGCAACATGTTGGCAACATGTTATATCTCACGTTTACATTTGTAACCTGTGCCCCTTTCGATGCAGTTGGTTATTCATTCTGCCTCAGTCATTATGTAAAATGTTTTATAGCCACTCGTCCGCTTCTCTTCCAATTCTCGTTTGAGCCATTTCATTTTATTCTATTTTATATCATGTATTCCGCGTACCAATGAGACTCGTCTGTACACGCATTGTTGACAAACGGCCGTACACATGAACCGACTGATGTCGATCGGTCGGTTTTCCCCCTTAAAACACTGTTCCCTTTGATGTTTCTTGTTCTTTGGTCTGGCTGTGTTCATCGAGTCGCTCGACTCGATATCCCGTTCTATCCTGTCGTATGTTGCCTGGTTTCTAAGCCAGATCGCTCATAACTTGAGGTATGCTGTAAATGTGTTTGTTTATCTGTGCCTCAGTACCAAACTCGTGTTCTATTTATTTGCATTTGGGAGTTCTCGTTGGAAGTCAATCCAGTAGAAATCCCTTTTCTTTAATCTTTAGAAATTCGTGATCTACCCACTAGCCGTGATGATTTTGTTGTAAATATGCTGATAATAGTAACATTATTTTCTAATTCGTAAGAGACTATGGTTTTTAACAGGGTGAAATATCATCTCGAATCATATGCTCTACGAATTCCGTTTTATCGTAGTTACAAACGTCAGTTACAAAATGATAACGCCTGTATTTATTTGAACTTCATCACTGTAAGCTTTTATGCTGGCAACCCAGATATTTCCCCGGTAAATCCTCGACCGTACGTTGGTGTTACTCTGTCAAGATTTCACGTAGATCTCACATCTAAAGTGTACTTTCAAGAAGATTCGACAGTTGTGTTTCTTGACCAACCACTTACGTTCATTACGAATAACATTGCATTGTACATGCTTGTGTTGTCCATCACTTTGGTTACTGCTCTGCGGTTTAAATGGCCGATCTTAGAGTTTACCGTTTTCCAACTATACTTCCGTCTAATAAAATCACTTCACGCTCCTGTAGGAATACCTGTTAAGAATCATGTAAATTACCGTCGGTAAATATTATATTTCCCGCTGAAAAATGATTCATAATATTCTATCAGACGCTACTCATTCATTGCAAATAAACCTGGAACAAATATGCCGTCCTCCATAATCATTGGTCATCATAAATTTGTTTATACTCCGGGCACTGCAAACCGTTTGTCCCTTATCGCATGTCTGTCTAGGTTTCTGACACGGGAAGCACTCATCACAGAAAACCGTTTGTAAACTCCAAGGTAATTGTAATTCATTTTTACATGAACACGACACATTCGTATATTAAATATATAGTGATGCAATTTACCATTTTTGTGACCGTGGACGATGATAAATGACCCAGTTTTGCTCTAAGCTGAAAATCCATTCATGGAGATGGATAAAGCAAGTTGCACGTTTCATGACAGTTTACGTGTTTGAACCTACATATCTTCGCGGTAACCAGTTGGATTCTTCTCTCACTTTTAGTCAGCGATCCATCGGGAACAGAGCAAGAATAACAGATCTGTGATATACGTGTTTTATGCAGTCAAAACATAAATGTGAACCTTGATCTATGAACACTGACCCGAATAACTACAACCGGTAATCCATACTTCACCTATCTAACCAACTCATTGATTGAAATCTTCAATCCTCAGTATGGTTCCTGATGTTCAAGCTCCTTCAAGCATTATTTGGCTTGAGATGGATCCGTGTGGTAGCACACTCAACCCATGTGCTATTCACACGAAGGCACTTAAGGTCCAAGGGCTTTATTTGTGCTCAGCCACTTTAATCGGACATCCGGTGTCCCATTCCAGCACTATACGTTAACATGTTTAATGAGACCGGAACTATATTTGACAGATTCTTATCCCAGACTAGTAATGATTGCCGCTTCAATGCTGCATGTAACCGTCAGGTGTGTTGTACTGCTCCGGGTTAACATAAATCTATTTCAAAGGGACGAAAAATGAAATGCCAAAGCGTACTTCAACCAATGCATCAGAAAACAGGTGTATTTTGCAAATGTATACTACTTCTACCGCTACTACCCTTCGGTCCTAAATTTTATTTTCCTAATAACAATGTTCAATCATGAGGAGAAATGGGGAATAGCTAAAGACATGAATTTATATAGTCAAACAATACAAACGGTTTTTCAGTCCCAAACACCAATGGAGGGAAAATATTGGAACCAGTATAAAATCTACATCTGTTTCCGTTTTGCTTTAAGCAAAAAAGCGAATTTGACAGAAAAGAGAAGTAATGTGTGTGTGCGTTGCTACTCGGGTATGTGTCTGCACGCAACTAACCATATCTGCGCACAGGCACACACTGTTTCTCCTCAAATTTGTGTGGCGTCTCCATGCTAGTTTTTGATTTATTTCGATTCTGGCGACATGACCTGGGGATTGAATGCTAGCTAGGAGATACAGTTCATGCTCGTGCATTCTCCCCTCCCCAATACGCTCCGAGCACGTTCGCACTTTTGTGGAACGAAAGCAACGAATCAGGTGTGCAGAAAACAGGGGATTCACGTGAACGAACATCAGAAGAGTGAAACTATTTTGTAGTTGATTAAAATCGACTAAAATAATCTGTGGTCTGCTTGAATGGAAAAGCCACTGGCTCGTGATTCTTGCAAGCAACGTGTTCTGTGTCGAAGGGCAGAAATTCTACGATTACGGTTTCATGACTATAAACCACGACAAATAAAACTTTGCATCAAGTCCATATTATACACCAG
>UZAN01049101.1:0-22792 GCA_900618425.1 Echinostoma caproni | reverse complement strand
CTTTGAGCCAGAGTTCTTTTGATGAAGTTAGGGGGGTAGCCATTACGAGCAAACACTTTGAGGAGGTCTTTTCTTCTTTCTTTTTGAGTATGTCGGTGCTGCAATGCGTTTGGATTCTTCTGAACAGGGTTCTAACAGCATCCTTTGTGGCCGTGTGGATGATTACTTTTGAAGTTTAGGATTTGATCCGTATGTGTTGCCTTGCGGTAGACCGTTGTCTCCAGTTTTCCTGATGGCGTTCTGATGATCAAGATGTCTAAAAATGCCAGTTGTTTATCCTTTTCGGTCTCCATTGTGAAATTGATGCCATTGAATTTATTATTAATAATATTATATGTTCGTTCTAATTCTAGCTTCTTCGAGATGACGAATGTGTCATCAACGTACCGGAGCCAAAGGGGGACGAAAATAATCGGTGGAGAAGAACACATATATAAACGAACGGGTACAAGCAGAACACTGCCACTTCACAAGCACTGATGATGTCACCTCGGCTGGTGGTTTTTACAAACCCTACTCGAGTGTACAGAACAACTATTATCAACCAAACGGAAGGTGTGCCCATTGTACAAATCTGGACGGATAATCTTGGCTCTGCGAATGATTTGCGAGTTTTCTGTTTTACGCGTACATGACATTTAACGATACGTGGTTGACAGTGGAATCGAAGGCGTCAGTGTGAATAACAAACAGACACAAGTATGTACACCTTACATTATCCTCATCGGCTAGTATATCGTCCACTCTCTCTTACGCAATAATTAAATGATATCGACAACGGTAAGAAAATACTTTCAATCACTGGGTACTAGCAGCTTGCTTCATTGGCGCTACGGTTTTTTCTACGACTATTCGTTTCTTAACATTCTTCGCTAGTTAACATGAACACTGGATGACAAGGCTTTGCGTTAAGCATTCTAGCACAGCACTAATTGTCAGACTACACAGTAAGTTAGTGACATATACGAGAACTTTATTCACGCAGACTCTTGCGCACGCGGTTCTCAGTTTTGGTCGGGCCTGTTCCACAAAAGTGTTAATCACTGAGCCAGTTGGCCTAGATATCATGTTTGGGTTTTGAAGATCAACTGAATTACATGAGATAGACCATTGCTGATGACCAGAGACAGCTTTATGGTCGGAGTGACAAGAATATTAAATGACTGCCATTGGGAATGGGCCAGGATACCAGGAATGTCACGTCATGTCGGGTTATAGCCAAAATTTAGTTCACATTAAAACAGACTATAGAACCAGATTCATTACGATATGGTTCTATTTACGTACAGACGCACAATGTGACACCACGATCGCTTATGATATACCACATCCTGCCTGTCTCGGAAAATGATTCAACCTTGAACAAAGTAAAGCAGGGCTCACATTTGATTCATTCTAACTTCAAACTGGTCGTTTTCCCTGAGAGTGAATCGACTTAAATTTATGACTGATTACTGAGCATTGATTGATAAGAAATATCTAGTCAACTTCAGGAAGTTTCACTGGAAGCACACAAACGATTTTGGCCATTAGGTATGTCTTAACGGTCAAAACCGTTTGTAACTGGTAATAGTCTGTCGAATCCGGTGTTGTTTTGTCATAAGTTAGAAAAAGAGAAGGAAAATTGATTTTTGATGGTTGGGTGAAGTTGAGAAATAATCATCGTCAATCAGTTATTCTGTTTTCACAGTATTTTGCACTCGTTTTTTTGCACGGGACTGCAATTCACTCTCACATGGAAAGCCTAATTAAAGGTCGCAAATTTTGGTATACACAAGAATAAGTAAATGAGTGGGTTGGGACGCAATGGAAAAACAGTGATACATGTCTTTGGTCTCCGAAACGTGTTGAAAGGTGATGATTTCCTGGTTAGTTCTATGAAAGACAAAGAAAAATAGTTCGTTTTCTCGGGCACAAGTTTCATCGTCTGTGCTCATTAGTTTTACGGCTCCTCCAGGTTTACGGATGCCTGTGAAGTATCAACGATTTCGCCCTTTGCCACTACTCACCACCATGCTTGGGCTGGATATAGTTCTTCGACTGAACTGCTTTGCACTCACGATGAGGAAATCTCAATTTCGGGATACAATCCTGATGAGTAGTGTACAGCGGTAAGTCGCATGTTGCTCCGGTAGAGTATTGTTATTCCAATATCTTTCTTTTCCCTAAGAATTCGATCATTTCCTGGCTTGGTAAAATCTCGGCGATTTAATCGATATTCAATAGCAAGATGCATGGTGAACATGAGGCACGTGTGCATGTCACATGATCCTAACAAATTGGCAACCATTATCGGCTGTGAAATCTGATAGGAGTGGTAACCACATAAGTCGTGTTTTCAGTCTCTTACTACTTATATTCATTGAAATTCCCATTTTCAGGAATGAAACACTGACAAAATAACTTTTATGAATTCCACAAGGTTCATTAGGGGTCATTTAATGAGTTTGCTTGTTTCCTGTAACATTTCAGGTGGGAAATGTCTGGCTGGTAAAACTGGGGTAACTTACTCCATTTCTCACTGGTTGTTTGGTCCGGCCATAGATGCACAATTTGTTGTAGGGGTTCCGGAAATACAGTTTCACGACCAAGGGGAATCAAGATCTTAGCAGTATAATCCCTGCAGTTCACATCATTTTTTCCATTTGTCAAATTGCTAGTGGGGTTAGTACTGTTTACAGATAAACCCAAAGTATAAAATGTATCTAAAAAAACAGGGTATAAATCCAAAGTAACGCATAGAAAATAGAAAAGTTGTAGAAATCCAAATGAATGGCGCATGGTGAGAGAGAAAGAAACACTAGGCCGCAGTGTCCACACCGAACTCGTCTTTCACCGGAGTTATTTGGGACGGTAAGTAATGCAATCGATTGATAGACGGGCATGAGCTATCGATCTGTTTTGCCTGCAATACTAGTGACCAATTGGATTAGGGTAGATTGGCTCTCTCCCGATCCGGTTGCTTCGCGTACCCACTCCGGCCATAGCTCATCTGAACACAAAGGAACGCAAGTTTATTGGTCCAGAGGACGTCAATGAGAAGAGTGAAGTAAATTTCGGAGAATGACTCATTATTATCAGACGATGTATGCAACGTAGTTAGGGGCTGCGTGTGTGTAAGACTGACGAAAGTTATTTTTCGCCTGTCTTCGCACACATAAACAAGCAAAAAATTAATTCGAAATTTAGATGGTGGTGATCATTTGTCTTGTGTTTCCCCAGAAAAGCGAATATTTTCAGTAGAGCGTCGGTTCTGTACAATTTATTCTATGATATCAAATATTGACGAGTTTAGTGTGACTTATTGACATTTCATCTGTCCTTTCATAGGCTTGGAATAGTACACTGTATTCGAAATCTTTTTGCATGTTTATTTCGTATGTCGCTATCAGGATAGCTAGCTAGAGGGTTATGGACGTTATGCTTGACCCATGACCGTTCTCAAACATTTCCGTCGATAAAAACGAATCGCATCGGGAGATGCAGCTATACAGATACAGTCTGATAATGTTTTCGTAGTTACGGGCCGAACTCCAATTAATTAGTTTGAAAGTGTCATGTACTTATCTCCCGGTATGGCAAAGATACGGTGTATTCGGCTTTATTATGATGTTTGCCATAACGAAACGACTACAGATTCTCTTATCGTCGNGTTCATCACCGTCGTTTGGCTTTGTCGCATGTTCGTTTGACCTCATCTCATCACCCTTTTACATTAACACATCGTTATTTAGGATTTAATTTTTTTCATTCAGTCAACTATAGCGGGAGTAGAATACACAATTATCCGTATTGAATTGAGGTATTTTGATGAGCGTTCCAATAATAATAATAATAATAATAATAATAATAGTAATTAAGATAAAACAATAAACGAATGTGACACAATCCAATCGAATATTTCAATAAGTACGCTATATAATTGTTTTTGGATCAGTGTATTCCTCAACTAAGATTACAAAGACCCATATGGAAACACTTAAGTGAGTTGTTCGAACTGAAATGTATGCAAGATTCAGCGCTTGAACGATGTACCATTACAGATAGGGACACTCATTTTTTTGACACAGGTCCAGTAGGGAAAACATCATTGCGGTTTTTATTTTTCAAGCAAGTAGACTATGAAACTGGGTATTTCACCATACTTGTCTGGGTAAAAAATCACCGTGGTTTTTCAACTGGGTCAGAACTGCAGACTGGACATATACTAAATAAGCACTGGATGGCCAATGAGTCATGACTTTATGATTCACGGGGCGTGTATTGTGCGGTTGTCATATTGATTCTATCCACCCATTATGGTAGTGATGAAAGGTGAAAGAAAACACTCATTTCGGTTACTTTCCCGGTTAAGCAACAGACCTAATCAGCTGTGGAAAATGAACCATAGGCTAAAATCAGTCGTTTTTCTTTATGTCGCACACAATTTCTCCATTCCTGATCCCATGCGAACAGCAACAGAATTAATCCAATCCATTCTCATTGATAAACTACGCCTTCTGCCAATAGCACATTATTTAGCCAGGAATATCGGTCCACATTCATGGATGGTGTATCCGATCCTAAATAAGAGTAACCACCCAACTGTATTATTAAACGAAATTATGCGGTGTATCGGTATCTGTTGCAAAGGGCCGGTCAGATTGCTAATCCACGCTTTCTTTTTAATTGCTTTGGCACAGTGTGTTATTTAATTAACTCGAATCCCTTGATTTGAGGGTTAATACTTTTGATGTTCGTGTACTTAAAACCTCTTGTGGTAACTGGTGGTCATCAGGGAACGCTAGATAACCGCTTTGAAATATCCGTGACCTTTGGAATTTGCCGCATGTTCATACACAAGCGTATGAATTCTAGTATCTTCCTCCTCTCTGATTATGACAGGTTGATGACATTTTGAAAACAGTTAACCAACGGACTGCCTCTACACGTCCAATGAAAGTGATTGTGTGAGCATTATATGCCCGTCGATTTGCTTACGACGATCAACCAATCATGTACGGTCATCAGAGCGACCTTTGCCATAAAGCAGCCTATGAACAAAGAGGAGTTAAGTTTAAGTTATGGTCGGAATGTTTCTTTAATTTTTTGAAATCCTTTTCTGATAGGATTATTAATAAACATTTCATGTGCAGTGGTTTGTTAAGTTGTCATGCGTTTTCTAATTGACAATATATTTGATTTCAATGCATGGAAATGAATTTTGTGAGTTATGTAAAAAACAGAATCGGGTCAAAAGATTGGCTGTCTCTATGATTGTGGATCAAAACTAACGGTGTTGATTGAACTTGTGTGACATGAATGTTAATTAATAAACACACTTCAGCTTTTGGTCTCATGGTTGCACACTGACAATTATAAATGAAAGAAGTTTATTGCGGCCCCTTATCTCTCAACGTGATGCTCTTTATTCGGTTGTATCACCCTTTGAATAGACACGGCCTTCAATATAGAGATCAAATAGCGAGTAGTTCAAACGGGGGGGGGGGGGGGGAGCAAGCGAACAAAACGTTTGTTGTTATGCAGAACAAAATTTCATTGTTCGTAATAATTGTTTTTTCGCGGGGATGTTTATTCTATTCAACCCACTTATGCGAAATAGCATATAATTCTCTAAACAGTGGGAAGTAGGCATTTCAAAGAATCGTAATTTGTTATCGTAAATAAATGGGAGAATTTTGTGGCTACGGATTGCTTACGTAAACTTGTTCACCACGAAAGAAGTGAATATTTATTCCAAGAAGCATGAAGTATGAGGCCCGTTGAATAACCTTTTTTGTCATTGTAATGGAACCCGAAATACATCGAGTAATACGTAACTTCTGCAGACCTAAGGTTCCGTATTTCCTCTCACTTTTAGGCTTTGTGCGGCAACCAAAACACCTCAGGAACAAAAATGCTGATGACGACTGGCTCCCCTCCCCTGTTTAAAGTAATCCTTTTGTTTACTGTTTTTTTTCATGAATCAAACAGTACACTTTCTTGTCCGCTCCGTGTTGTTACCGCATTCTGTTTCGGTGTTCTTTGCGGTCTCCACGTGTTGCACGCCATTCGTGCCATTGAGTATCCGCCTAATCCTGTTGCATGAAATCGCCCAATCGAAAAAGAGTGGCTTTCAAGTGACTACAAGTGACAACGGATAGAAGAGGAACATAAATCCGTGGTTTCAGTCCCTGACACCGAGTGCTTTGGGATAAACGGAAGCATAATTTATGCCCTAATCAGTGGCGTTTCTCCAGGAAGATAGCTGTGAAGTGAAATAAAATCGAACCTATCGAAGAAAGATAATGATTACACACGGTTTAATATGAAGAAACTGCAAAGAATAAATACTGATAATTACCGGGGTGGATTTGACGGAATTTTCCTTTTAAGAAAATGAAAAGTATTCTTAGGTAACAGTTGAGATCAGCTGATGTGAAGCCGTTGTTGAACACCAAACAAAGCCGCGAGCATATTTATTTGCCCGAAAATTCCAATCGTATTATATGTCCGTTTGATGTTCAGTGCAATTCAGTGATGAATGTCTGGAGGTAGACGAGCAATGTACCAAACAGATAGACTTTGTTTGCGGACCTGATTTTAGAAAGAGGGAAATTTCATTGATCACAAAAAGTGAATGTCCGTTCGGACTATTGACTTAGTTGAGAATCAGATGCGAGGTATCTTGTGATTTGACTGCTGCGCAAAGCACCCAAAATTGGTTGCACTGTTCGAGAAGACTTTCTATATCTACCATACCAGCAAAGCATTGGAAAACACATTTTCGAAATGGCGTCTTTTGTCATGTCTTACAGGACGTTTGCTATAGATTCTCTGGAGAATTTTTATGTTGTTTTCTGACATTTATACAGTTTCTTGGGCAAAAATTACGAAAGTCAAATTAATTGAATGAAAAAGCAGGTTAGCGAACAAGCTTATTTTCGGTGACTCAACTGACTAATATGTTACGTTTTATACATCATTTGGTAGAGAAATAAGGAAACAAAGGAGCCAAATAACAAAATGTTGTTGTTTTTGTTGTTGTTGTTCTCTGTTTCACTTTCACAAACCGGATATGGATGATCTTACCATCGGTTCTTACGCTTGGTCTGTGTTACTTATGCGATTTTGAGTGGAATGGGGAGGTGGAGAGCCATGGGAGGTTGAATGACTTCCCAAAGTGTTTTAAGGCGCAGAGAAGGCGATCATGTGGACGAATTCCAACTGCCTAGGAAACGACTTTTAATCGGCTTAGATCGGCAATCCGAAGCATAGTAGAGAGACCAAAATGTTTCATTCACACTCACTGTTTGATCGGATTCGACGAGGTGTAGAACGATGGCGCTTGTGATAGTTTTAATTAACAGTGTTCAACCGGGCCGGATGATGTTCCCAAACTCTTAGGGATAGGCGCCTAATCGTGCGGTCGATATACGTTGCTCCACAGTCGTTCCACGCATAAACAGGCATCCGAAAATTGAGACAGCAATAGCAGAAATCTTGTCTTTGAGTTGCGAACACAGAACGTGAATAAGACACGTATTTTTACCGCATGGAAAGTATTTTCCCACGCAGTTCTCATTTTACGGTTAACCAATTTCGCGATTCTATCCCTTTTGAATGAGGGATAGATGTATACTGAATTCTTCACTGCTTTTAAAAGTCTCTCCTTGGATGATTATTTCGTAAAACGGCATCCAGAAAACGTTCTGGATAACCATTTTGTAGGAAAACATCACGAGTGAATGATAGTTCCGCATTTATGGTGCCACCATTGCATATTTTCACCGTCTGGTTTAAGTGGCACAAAACGTTTGGAATAAAGATACCGGCTGCTTCAAGTCGGTTTCCTATAAATCAATCTCTGAATAGAACTATCTGTACGACTCTCCAACCAGATATCGAGGAAACCAATCCCATCATAAATCTTTTCTTACAAAGTGAATATTATTTTGGGATAAGTGAAGTTAAATATCCCGAGCAAGCCAAACACTTTGATGTTTCTGTCCACGAAACATAATCTCATTCCTACTTCATGCTTTTGACGATAGATTTCGTTATCGAACATAAAATAAACGTTGTGTGTACAGAAATTCTCAAGGGATATTACAATTTCAATATTATTTTTCAGTATTTGGTCACACAAATATTCAGTGGTTTCTGCAATAGGAACACTAGTGAAAAGTGAGCTGAGTTCCGTAAATATTATTAGTTGGCCATGAGAATCTAAGATTCTGATTATATCTATCAAGGAGAGAGACCAGGTAAAGCTTGTATTATAAGGGTGGCTCTCACTGAATCCATTTGGTTATTGCATTTAGCCATCACATAAATAACTCGGACCAAGCAAAATATTCATAGTGAGAACAGCCATATCCGGTTTGTGAACTCAGTCAGAAAACAACTACAACAACAGAAATCTGCATTTGCTTATTCATTTATTTTGTTCCCTCTTTTTCTACGCAAAATTGTGTTATATGAAATGTTTTAAATTATTATATAAAATATGGTATAAAATGATGATGAGTCACTGACAATAAGTTTGTTTGCTAAACTGTGCTTTCGTTTAATGCCTGCCACGGATCTGAATGCAATTTCAATCTTTTTCTGTGTGAAAGACAGATTGATTTCAAGTAAGGCGAGAGTGAACGTCGCGTTTCAGGGTTAGGTTTCAACTGGAGGCTGATGACAAATGCGATCTGTTTTTTTATGTATGTGGAGTCCATTTCACAACTACTACTCCATGCGTTAAGGGATACATTTGGCACACAGTGGTGTCAAAAGGAATACTATAAGGCGGTGGAAATGTTTGTGTTAACCGACAAAAAGCACTGGACAATTGTTTCGTCCTGTTTGGGACTCGTCAGCAGTGCGTACTTGTTGTGTCCCTATAATATCTATACCATGCCTATTAGTCAGTTTCATCAACGAATTCTAACATTTAGTTTTTCTAGTGGTGGTCAATTAGCTCACACCTCCAACCGCAGTTGAAATTGAGGTATCGCAGGCTTATAGTGCATTCGACCCAAAGAGGCAGAAATACAAATGGATATCTATATAGAGATATTTTGCGTGCTGTGACATATTACCAAAGAGTAGGCTCTGAGCGGAATAGACTCTAGGAAAGGCAGAGTTTTGAAAGAGTTTACATTCAATTTGTTAAACGGTTATATCACTTGCAATGACGGTGGTCCATTCAGAACTATTTTAATTTGGTTCTACTTGAGTTAAGCAAGAAAGAATAGCAACAGAACATGGCAAGTATAAGCAACACTAAATATAAAGCAGGATATAATACTATCAGTAGTTACTTCCTACAGAATGAATGACGGTGGCTCTTCAACTATTAGATTCTCTGATATGAATAATTGATAACATGCTTACTGAATTCATTGGGGAAATACCATGAACTGATACTCTTCATACGTACTGTCTATCTATACTGTCCCTCCGCAGCTCACCGGTGGTTGGCAATAGCTTACCGAGCACGCAGTAGCCACCGGTTGAGTCGAACAGCACCGTCAATGTTCCCTGGTGGATGCATATAATTTCAAGTGAACCGCACGTTTGTTTCCCGATTACACGGTTACCGGTCATTATGCGCATTTCTTTCCACCGTTAGTGATAAGACTAACTTCTTGATTTCAGTTGTTTTTGAAACTCAGGTTTCACTCTCAATCAGATTGTTTTGGAGTTGTCTGTGTTTGTTCTTTCTAGTAAAGTTCACTAAGATTTATTTTTATCAACCAGAATTTGAAAAAGATTGTTCTTTCGTATTTATCATAACTATTATGCGCTTGGGCTCGAGTGTGTGGCAAGATATCCCTCGTGAACGGATGCTCGGGACGGCCGAAGATGATCCGAGTCTCGTGTGCACGGAAACCGTTGACGAACAGGAGGTTCTCCATAGAGAGGGTTAAGTGACAATCTGTAAGGGGGAAAAAGTGTAAAACTCATGGACTGAAAGTTTCAGTTAGACATGAAGAAAACTCTTACTCAAACTAAGCACCAATAACTGCAAAAGGCCAGAAAATTTGATAATATCTGGCCTTGATTTGGTAATAAATCCATGCCCTAAACGCATTGGATGTGTTTGCACGAAAGGAATGTAGTATAATTGGGGTCAACCGCTGAAAACATTCGTCAAACAGTATCTTGTGTTGCTCATGGAAACGGTGTAGAGAAAATGAGAGGCTACGGAAACCAATGCCTTATGTGTGAAAGTTCACCAAAACGGCAGTGTGGGAAAACTTGTTGTTTGCAAAAGAATTCCAGTATGATGATCATCAACGTATATCGAGCAGCTGTTTCGATCTGCTTGGAAGGATCTGTGAACAGTGTGTATTTTTGCGTATAACAATGCTTAGGTTATATTATTTCTCACAGCTTCTAAGGTTGATCATTCCAAGATATTCCAAGGTATGTTTTGACAATTAATCGGCGTGAAGTGACATCAATTTCAGCTCCGTGATCACATTAAATTCAATCAGGCATGATAGCGAAATGTTGATGGCAGGTGAATTGAACACATGTGTGCACGCAATTAGTGACTGAATATGACTGTAATCAAAAGTCTTTGCATCTTTTGATGTTTAGTCCGCTTGATACTTCACTGTTTTTGTCAAACGATCAGCACCAGATTAGAGAGCAGATAAAGAAAGAAAGACATTTACCGGAGCTACATGATTTGGCATCTAAGCACCAAACAAGTGAACTTTTGTCGCAAATATTTATCCAACCCATTGTAGCTCGATATTCTTGTTAAAATGTGAAGAAACCCTATTTTTAGGAAAGGGTTTTGCGTTGGGTTGCATCTTACATAATTCTCACGTTCGTCAATTATGAGTTTGCGGAAACAGATTGATAAAATTGTGAATCAACTTGTGCCTTATCCGAAGGTCAACAACTTAACTAACCAGGATAAATCGACCAAGGGCAATTGATGGATACAAATTTGTACTCTTAATGTACTCTTTATATACAATAGGATTTTGGGGTAGGAGAAGAGGCTCAATAAAACGCTTCTATACTTCGAAGAGATGAGGCAAAAGTTACAAGACGGAAGTCATTTCTAAAACGATCTCGCAAAGACTACTGGGCGAATGAAGTAACATTTACGGTGTATCTTCAGGCAATTAAAATACCGTATACCGCAATCAAATCCGTTAAATAAAAATGCATTCACAACATTTATAAATCAATGATTTCTTTGCATCTACGGATGATATGGTAAACAAATGACCGCCTCATAAAATTCATGTTTACTTTAAAATTCAAGCTTTTGGGCAAGAGGAGCCGTAAGCCTGCGTGCGGCTTTAATTATTTGTACACAAGCATAGCAATAATAAAGATATTTGGCATATCCTTCAACCAAAGGCAGTGCCGAAGCACACTGCAATCGACTGATAAAAAGCCCCATTTTTCGTCATAGAATATAGAAGACCACCTTGTTTCTAACACTTAAACTATGCACCTGTGTCAGACCGTCGACGAAGTATACTACTAGCAAGAAGCTCAAGACAATATCAGTCACGGTAATACCTCTTACAGTAATTGATGGACTCCCACCATTCACCTGAAATAGGTTTAATTTCCCATTTCAAAACAAGGAGTTTGTCGGATCTTTAAACCAACACTTAGTGCTTCCCCTAAAATTCCATTAAGTTATCTCATCTGTTTCAGAGGTCATATCATTTTCTGAAGGGGAATCGATGTCACCTGGTAGATTCTCTCACTCTTGTGAATACTTGATAAAACTAATAAAAACAAGGCCCTTAAATGTTTTGTCCGTATTCCAAAAAGGCCTTGTTTTTTATCAACCACTGTTTCGTCGGACTCCGCAACTACATAATTCACGTTTAGTTTCCTAATTGGAAGGCAAAGCTTGCAACTCTCATTTATGATTATAATTATTATTATCATTATTTCTTATCCATTGGGCCCTCCGTTATTTATCAGGCTGTTGCTGGGCTTGCGTTCAGGGGGTTGCGCGTGGTGCCACCTTTGGCAATTGGAGGAATGCGTTTGCGGACTTCTTGCAGAGCAACAGAATTCTACGAAATCAGTCATTCGTTAGTTGGTTGGGTGCCTGAATTCATCGATTTTGTTGGAATTTTGAATCATTTATTTCATCCGGAAGTGGTTGTAAAGCGGTAAATGTCAAAACATTATGCCCCGGAGGACGTGTCTGAATCCTACCACCATCACTTGACTTCCCCAAATCTCTCTGCTGTGAGGCAAACGTTTTATTTATTTATCATTATATACCCGTTGAAAAGATGTAGCATAATTTTTTTAAAATGTTTTCATTGCTCATTAAGTTCTGTGACTGGGAGTTGATTGAGATGTTGGAACTCCGATTCAAAAGCCACTTTGCAGCTATCACACACATTGCGCAGTTGCTTCCTGTTACCGGCAGCACATGGGCAGGGACTTTGAATTTCGTCGTGCTGTGAAACATTTGACTGACTTTGCATTGGGTACGTTTCATTTTGCAGTCATCTAGCAATTCTTCAAGATCAAATACTGTCCTTGAGCTCCTGTATTATGAAATATCTTTTTTTGCATCTGACGTCAAAAATTCACTCGTTGCTCATTCGGCGAGGAATCGTGATGAACGATTAAGAACCAGGATCAAAGATCCCAATGCTGATCGATTGCAATCAGACGAAGTTTCATCAGCAGATTGGCGATTCCGTTTATCCTCTCAAGCAAAATTTAATCGCTCGTTGGAAACACGTTGAAGTCCGAAATATGGTGAATCAGAAACAGATGAAATAAGATGGAAACATTTTACTCCAAAAATATTGCCTTCTTCCATATATCGAGAACGATATCAAGATAACATATTGGTTTCTCTCAGTAAGAAAATCAAAGGTACCCATATGATGGTTGAAATTCTCTTGTTTTTCACCTCAAAACGGATGCCAACGGAAGATTTTAGCAAACTGATTCTCAGTATTTGCGAATGGGTGTTCCTCCCTGACAATATTAAGAACTACGGATTCTCGATCGCTACTCAACCTTAAATCATTGTTTCTCATTTCTGACGCATTCTTTGTTGTCCATGATCCATCGTTCCCAATCGTTTTTGCCTTGTTTTTCAGTGGTGAATTCCGATTTCCCCATTGTGATCCGGTTTATTTCTCACTTCCAGTACATTTTATATGCACCGACATTCGGCAAGTGTTTAATTTGTGGTTCATGGCACCTCTATTACGGATAGCGCAGTCTTGTCCAGCAACGATATAACTAGGTCGAGTGACTAGAAAGAGTGCAGCGTTGCGATGATTCCAAAATAATATGCTTAAGACATCAGCCGTCTAAAAACACGATGGGTTCCATTAATTTCAAGTGCAGTGAGCTCTAAGGGAGGTCGGTTCTATACAGGGAACAACAGGTGTAACAAAGCTGAGACCACATGAAAACAAGGATGAGTAAACTTACCTTGGTTAGTAGAAACGGGGTTCACTGAGGAGGTCAAAAACCCTGATCTCGATTGGACCTTTTTCAATAAGATTTTTGTTAGAAATTTCTGATAACAGGAGAATAATCTCAATCGCAGGCTTACACCGCGAAGAAAAACGATTGGAGGAGAATGTACAGCTGCTGTGCAATGCTGGCCCAGAAGTGGATCCTAGTTTATAAAAAATACAACGTCAGACGCTGATCACTCGGATCTTGAACTACTTACCAACAGTGTCTCGCCAAAATTGAACCCAAGATGCGCACCGACTGTGCACTGACCTATTCACGTCAATCGATTGGAGGAAAATTAAGCACTTGTTCAGAATTTATTCGGTATGAGCAGTCAACGTATAACTCAAGCGTGAGTTTAACGTCCACATTTTGTTTAGTGCTGCCGGACTCAGTAAAATGACGGAGTAGCCTCCTTTTCAGTTAGTGAGAATTTATGCTACGATTGCGTATATTGAACCGGCTTTTGTTGTGCTTTAAGTTTTCTAATTTGTTTATCTACCAGAACCATTGTCAAGGGTTATACAATCCAAATGAAATTGGATTCCATCTTAGCGTAGTGAAAAATATAGAATTTGTGAATCACACCGCTTGTCTAATCTGCTTTGCACTGCCAGGGTTAACTATCACTATGAAATTGCCACCACTTGGAGGCCTTGAGAGCTGGCCCGTCACAAAGTGCTATGACTAGATGTCTCTGGCAACCATCGTTTCGTTGCATCACCAGAATACTTTGGTAATAGTCAATTACTAACGATGAGATTCACCAAGTATCTTCACTTCAGAACATCTTAGTCGTCCTCTGAGTGCCACGGTCTCGCTCAAGAGACCACTTCCATGGGTGAACATGTGCTGCAGATACATGTTCAACGACTGCCTTGTCGTGTTATGTCTGGTCAAGCCGACACCGATTGAAAGTGGCTGCTAGGTGGACAACTAATGACCAATTCTCGAATGATGAAGGCTTCAATCTCAAAACATGCAACTATAGGACGGTCTAGTCTCCCAGATCGGGCCCCAAGGAGATTGAGGTTTCATGGCTTGAGACACTAGCCAACGAGGTTGGCTACCGGCGTCAATCTCGTTGCTGTTGATGGGCTTATTTGTTGATTTGTATTTAAACCTTTTTCACATTTCTTCCTCCATATGTTGTGGAACGTTTGCCAATACAAAGAAAATGGTTTCTCTTTGCGTCAGCACATATTTATATAGAATATTTCGATTCATCGTACAAGTGTTTGCAACACGTCGAGATCATCGATCGGTCTTCGGTACTAAATTAATTTGCGCAAGACCAGTTGCTGACATACATTATTCGAAGTAGAAAGTAAGGTGTCATTTACTCATCAAATGAGAGCCAGTTTATCAGGTGCACTGTTGTTCTCAATGTTAGATGCTTGATCATTCCACCTGTTATCTTTCTTTTTACTGACAGCGAACCACAAAACGGTTGTCTTTCTTGCCTATAAAATGCATTCAGCTAAACGTGATTTTTTATCCACTGGGAATTAGATTGGCATGATTAATCTAGATTTGGCTTGTAAGTTTCATCGTCCGGCAGAACTATTGATTGACGAACAAATTTTGTAACATGATTTTACGCAAACACTAGCCACACTCTCTGTCCATAATTTGCTCTCGTTCAAATTCCAATCTCCAGTGAATACGAAGAATGACTAGCGTTCTTCGACCATCGTGTCACCATTTGCCTCCCAACCTCGTCAACTCATTGAATACAGTGAGTTTGA
Organism: Echinostoma caproni; assembly: GCA_900618425.1. NCBI lineage: Eukaryota > Metazoa > Platyhelminthes > Trematoda > Plagiorchiida > Echinostomatidae > Echinostoma > Echinostoma caproni. The sequence continues at coordinate 7,586 of UZAN01049101.1, read as the reverse complement.
TTTCGCAGTTCATTGACACCCCGAGTCGGCAATGCGATCGAAATTTTGGCTCTGGATCTAAACTTAAGTGAGGTACTCAACAGTTGCAAACTCGCACTCGTGACAGTGATTTTAAGATTCACAACAATAACTCCCGAAACACTCGGTAAACGCCGCGTGCTAGAAAATCAAAAGAATTGCGTGTATTAATCAGACGCGTCCTAACAACTGCATATAACTAGCGGGCTGTGTACTGGGGCAGACAAATCAATACAAGATGTGTTTATAGCACTACTACCGTAATACGGGTATGTTGCACACCAACCAAACAAGATGGTAGTGCCATTTAAAACGAAAGCAAAATTCGGGTAATAAAAGCTCATGATCGATCGCCTCATCGGTATGGAAAAGAATGCGCATAGGCGGCATAATAAACAAATCACCAATGAGTGTTATGGGGCACTCTTATTTATCACAGATATGTGACAGTTATTAAACTAACATTATTCTTCAATGTAGCAATTTCCAGTTGGATGATCCACTTTTTTGAAGATTATTGCGCGAAATTCGATTTTTCATACGGAATAAGATTCCCACGACCAGTTGTTTGAACACCAAAACAGGCTGGTATCTTGTCCGCCGCTGTATCAGTGGTAACAGAAGCAAACGTGCCTTGAGCTGAACTTTCAATCGCTGTTTTGTTAGCCGATAACATGTGTGCAGTAATCCGTTTTTGGGAAGGACGTATAATACGGATGGTAATCTCGTTTGCTGCTACAGGAGTAACACTGCTTACGACAAAAGGAACCTTATCATAATAAGCAAAAATAGAAACATGCAACAATAAAAAGGGCAGAAATCGCATAAGCACGATTTACTGGATACAAAGTACAAGTATCTAGCCAGTTCAAACAAGACTACCAACTGTATTTGCATTCGAAATAGTTCTTCTACTGGTTTAAGGTGTTTTTGTCAATGGGGTGACTTACAGAATGACGGTCGTTTGCCAATACCTATCAGTGACACAAGATAACGAAGAGCGAAGCAACTTCTGTTTCCCGTATTCAATTGAAAGTTGCTTGACCGTCACTTAATTTTAAGGATTGACTAGTAATCACCACGTCTTAAATAGGAAACAGGTAACATTGGGGAAACCAGCGATTAAAGTTGTTTCTTTCCAAAAAAGAGAATTTTTTTATTCACATTGTTCCAGACCGTCAAGTTTCGATTTACATGTGCGGTTGAGATATTTTGCCCATATAACACAGGTAATAGAAATACGTATTACATATATATATATATATACATATATATATAGAGAGAGAGATAGATAGAACGAGAGAGAGTATCAAGCTTGGTTTGGCCCATTCGATTGTTCAGAGGCACCAGGCACTCTTCATGGTCTTGGGTATGGGTTTCACTCCCTGGGAGATCATTATTATTATTATTATATTATTATTATATATCTTATTATTACAGATGACAGAAATTTGTCATGATATTGGGAATCTATTTTTTTCAAAGAGCTCTGCATGTTATCCACATTGTTTAGTACAACTTTTCACAAAACTATGATTTTGTTTGATGTCGAATATTTTTATGTACAAATACTGTTGAAGACGATACAGTTAGTTCATTAATCAATTTAGTGTAAAACGATATCCACATCGGAATCTCGTTGGCAAATAAATTAATATACAGATTTACATTTGAAACAAACCGGGTTTTAAGAATCATAGGTACTACCAATAGGAGGCTACTGTGGCCATGGGAAAACGAGGCAGATTTATTTACAGCTAAGATTATGTCTACCATTGAATATACAGTTAATAGTCTGGATGTATGTGGCACAAGTATGGACAATTAATTTCTTACTTGTGATTATAGAATCAATACTGCCAAATTAATTCACGCAGTCAAGAATTTTCGTCCAGTTACGCGATTCACAATTGAGGTAGAAAAACAATTCAGTCATTTTGCTGGATAGCTGACTTCGCCAAACGCCAGTTGGGTAAATTGTGAGGAGACTATTTCGTAGGCACTATGGTGCGTATCGTTAAACACATTTTTTATTTCCTCAATCTTGTAACAAAAATTGAATTTTGTGAGGTTTCTAGCTTGCTGGACAATGGAAATCAGTAGTACACAAACCATAATTAACGAGATGACCCACATAGGAGACATCATCCGAAAAAGCAAATACCCAGAAACATTCGTTCGATTGAACTAGAAATTGAAATAAAGTTGCGTAAAAACGGAAAGGACAAGAAAAAGGTGTTCTTGAATATACCGTTCAACGTAAATAGACTATTAGAACTCCTGGAACTCTGCTCATCCAATGCCACTGACAACTCTTTTCCTGTAATGGATTTCAGAGTGGCATTGAAGACTGAACCATTAGCGGTTGCGCAGATTGAAGAAAAATCGCCTCCTCCGTCTGAATCGTTTGTGTTGCATCAGTTTACCTGTATTTGTATGACTCATTTGATTGAAAACACAATAGGGTATTTGTCCAAGAGAATCATTAAAATCATCTGCCCGCCCCTGAAACACATCCAGAATGAACAACTCAATCCTGCAATATATCTGGTCGAAAAACGACGCACAAGATTCACAATCATTGGCACCGTTCACAAGTCCCATCGCATCTCTTGAGAACACACCGGCATAGGAGATTCTGAAAACTGAAACCACAGCACTTCGGACTATGAAACCGGAGTTGGACAAGCGTCATAACCTGGTTCCAGCGCCACTCTTACCACAATCATATAAAGTGACTGCTTCATGTTACCCTATAGAGACCCGTTTCAATACCCACCGTCTTATGCACTAGATTTTGTTCACACAAACATACTTGTATCTTTTTTAATTGACCATGTTCTCACTCTATGACGGCCAAATATTTTCATTCGGACTTGCTTTATGACTTTATGGTTTGTTGTTAACATTTTGCACACACACATGAACGCTTGAATACATCCAATATCAAATTGGGCCATTTAACAATCGATTATGTAATCTATATGCGTAAATGCTTCATGTGATCTATCGAAAACAGTTCCTCATGGTTCCCCATTAGCACTTGTTCATTACGTTGATGTTGGCCACGATGGATTTCTTTCTTTCCAAATTTACCTAATCGGGTTGAAGAGGGAAAATGTGTTACTGACAATGATGGCATTCACCCAGAAGAATCCAACAATACAGTTAAGGTTGAGACCCTTGAACTTGCATCCACCCCCGGTAAGGACCTCTTCCCTGAACTTCAAGGTTCGCGGTTCAAACCCCTTAAGAGCATAATAAGAAAGCACTGTTGATCAGCTCTACTGCAGATGAAGCAATCACTATTCAAGGTAAATTTAGCCTATTAAAAAATTGCGATAAATATGACTTGAGTTTCAGTTGTGCATATATATATATGTATAGAATTAACTTCAATGTCATAATGATGAACTGAAGAATACCACGTCTAACAGTTTGTATCACTTGCAGTACTGAAATGTCTAGTTATTCAGTCACGTCCGTCCATCGAGCTTGGCATCCCTAACCGAAGCGACAGCTTCAATGTGTGTGTAATGGTGATGTTTCGCTTCCATCCGTTTGCTTGTATATACTATTCAGTGAATGCTCTATCCTCTATTCTCGTTGTTTACGACCCAGTTCACCAGTGGATTAGCACAAAGTTGGCGAAGGGAAGGGTGTTTTTTAGTCTGGGTTGTTTTTTCAGGTCCGTTTTTGGGTCTCGAAGTGACCTCTAGTTACGACACTGAAATCCCAAGTTGCATTGATGTAAGCACGTGATCTGGTTCCACATGCCCGTTTACTGGGTTGATCGAAGAGTGCCAAACCTTAAGAAATTCTCTTGTTCATTTTGGTCAGGCTTGGTTCATAGTTATCAATGATTCGAAGTCTAATTTATTTACTCGTTGATCTTCAAGGGGGATGAATGAATGAGTGTTTCAGGCCTGCTGACTGCCACTTGGTGTCCATGAATTCTTTTTGACAGTTTTCTACCAGTTCATCCACTGTGGGGTATTGGGTGATATTCACAGTTTATTTCTCAGATAACATTACTTTTTTTCTTTCCCGATTATTTTCTCTTCTGTTTTTGACAGAATTCCCCTGTTTTTTTATCCACTGGAATTTTGTATCGTCTGAACAGTCTTCTTCTTTCGGGACGTTTCGAAAACTCTTTTTTGGCACAGGACTGAGTTAACTAGATAAATTGCTATTGCCCGGGCAACGAGCAATAACGGCGATCTTCTGTCAAAATGTATGATTTACACCTTCTGAACTTATTGCATTGCTAACAAATGCCTTGCGCTTGATGATTCTAGAAGTTTCGCCATTCCTCCGTGTTCGGCAGTGATTACATAATACATATTGTGTTAAACCAGTTTAGGAATATGTCAGGCCGCCCAGTTACATAACTGTATCCGTTCTACTGATGGAAATGAGCAACCGAAGAAAGAAACGAATACCAGGGATGAATTTCTCATGGCAAGAGTTCAAAAGATATAATAATGCTGACAATTGGTAACACCATCATACTGAGAAACCTTTGAGTGAAAATCACGTGAGAGGACTAGCGGAGATATCTAGAAATCCTGTTACTCAGATTTATTTCCAATCCAGAGCTCTTATATCGGCGTATCAATGTCACCCGAAAAGTGAAACATAGAATACTGGAATTGAAGTTTAATGGACGCGTTTTATGACGTAGTCGCTAAAGGTGACAAGCGCGAAATGCAAATTTTCTATCTTGGCCATAGGTCCCAAATCTCAATGCACCTTCGAGACTGAAACCGTAAAGCCAAACTGTAGGTGTTGTGTAAGTATTCACTCCAAGGGGCGGGCAACATCTATGCGCAGATTCGGACCTACTTGGCAAACCACATAGATGAAATAATGGCTACTTTATATGAAAGTATTTTTGATAAGACGGTAATTTCTCGGTCGCGGAAACGCAGTATAATTTTACCCATTTACAAAGTTGGCCGCCGAAGTGATCCCGCGAACTACCAGCCAGNCACAAGAGTGATCAGCCGCAACCCAAGCCACCCATCGCCGACCGAATTGAGGATTTCGGAAGCGCAAGCTGGATTACTCAGACGTGTTTCTGGATCGTTCGAAACAGACGTTATACCCAGTTTTCTATCATCATACGTCAAACCACAGACCGCGTATGCTATCCAAGTTTGGAATCCATGGTTGATCTATGACAAACAAACACTCAAACGTCCGCAGAGAACAGAAAACAAAATTTTCAAAGGTCACCTTTCACGACTTACGTTAAAAGGCCGCAAATCCTGGGAGTCTATTAATCTTAATACCCTAGAATTCGGGGAGCCATGATCTCTGTGCGTCAAATATCTCACCAAATAACCGCCCGTATTATAGTCTACTGACACTATCCAGGAATGCTCAGCTCATGGAACATCCCTTTAACCTGTTGCTTAGAGTATATACATAGTAACTGAATCTCATTCACACTAAGTTGTTTGTGCTCTGACTGTTGATTTCTTCAAGTCCCGACTCGATGAAGCAATGAAACACCTAACTGTTCAGCATCCGTAAATGAATGTGATAATTTTTTACTTTATTGTACTACCATCCGAATCCAGCGTGTACAGATCCTTTGGGATTAAATGGGCATCATATATTTCAATTTGAATGTGAATATGTATGCAAATTTGAATGGATAAGTAACGTCTAACTACATCAGGTGTGGAACGCAAAACCACTTGCGGTGATATCCGGGTTGTGTTGTGTTACAAGTGAGTAAAAATATGACAGCTCTAGATGCAACACGAGCTTCTTCATTCACTTAACTGGGGTTCTTGTACATCGTATCTTTGGATAAGCATAGGATTTCTATGTGTGTTCGACGTGTTGTGCTTAGATTAAACGTTAGATAAACATATTTGTTTAAAATAATTAATTATTCAAAAAGTTCATACTTGTACAAGATGAGAACAACACTGTGAAAATTGAGTTGTTTCTGGGCCGTCTGTAATGTTAAAATGAACTGGAGCAGAAATTAGTATTCCACTATTGCGCAAAGTACACTATGGTCATCACTTCGAATGCATGTTGAACAGAAAGGCGTCTAAGTTATCAGGTTGATTTCAAAAATTCCCTCAGAATAATCTCTTTTACCAGAAAACCCTGGTTGCCAGTAGTTGCACCAGAGATGATGATGGATGAGTGTAAACATATCCTGTTCTAGCAGAAAGAGCTTTGTGTTACCTAGGTTCTACCCTGGTAATTAGTCCGACAGTTTATCCTTACCCCTCATTAGAACTTAGTCTTCTGTGTTGCATAAATACTTTTTCCGGTAGAAAGCTTCACTTGAGATGCGATTTCACAATGTCACGCGGTTCGGTAAAACGCGTGTTCAGCACTGTAAGCGGAGCCCCAATTGGTCTCGTGTGCATTATCATTACCGTATTCCTGTAGGAAAAAATATTGTTTCGGCTGTCAACTTAAAGCCAAATTTTGTTTGTTTCATAGAAAGTTAATAGGTTAAATCATTTGGATGAATAGCGTAAACGGTAAACCAGTCCCCAATCCTCAAAGTCCCACTATTACTTAATCCACCATATATGTCTATTGGTTTCTTCATGGAAATGTCAAAATTATTGGGTCTTGGAACCAGTGAGAAGTTTGAAATAAGTGCAAATATTTACATATGGCCATGAATGAATACAATGCTCACATGGACAGTGCAAGTATGTTGTGCTAATGAAGATGAATACGCTTTTTGACACTTCTGTACCTGCGGCCTCATCAAAACTTAAGTTGCCGCGGGGCAGTTGGCAAATTTACGGGAGCCCCAACAGCTTCAAAGTCACACGCGCTTTAATGAGTTCAGTGTCGTTGATATTATAGCAGGTAGGTGAGTAATGAACTCCATTACAATAAACCGATTAAGCGAAACTAACACCTAGAGTCTGATTTATGATGGAAAACGTGTTCAGTTTTTCCAACAAATGTTCACTGACAAATATCAGAAAGCCCCAGCTATTGGTACGTCGGAAAGTACATTTTCCATATTAAATATATTACATTAAAAATCACACAATTCCAAAATCTCACTGAACAGTAATCACGCATGTTGTTACAGGAGAACATACAAATCTCTCATCCATTCGGAGAAATCTTCACATCATCAGAATTTTGTAGACAAATGTGATTTAGTAATCCCCATTGCATCAGGATCACAGTCTAGACTAGGGATATTCGATCACATGTGTTTCATCAACATCTGTCAAAATATAAACCAGCCAGCAGATGTTCATTGGTTGAGGTTCTTGCACACTTGATTTGACGCAAAAAGTGCACGAGAGTCGTTGTTTACAGCTGAAAATCAAGAAACATTCTGTCAAATTACTTGTTAATAAACCATCGTTTGTTTAGACAGTTGAGAACATGGTGATATTGCAGGACTGGATTCGATTATGTGGTAGACTTCGTCATATGTAGAGCCAGAAAAAGTCTGGGGTGAAAAACCAGGACGTAATGGACAGCTGTTTTGACCTGTTTTGGTCCTATCACCGGTGTGATTCTACCGACTCAACCAAGGATCGAACCCAGAACCTCACAAG